>JANEHU010002218.1:0-176641 GCA_027563435.1 Nasonovia ribisnigri
TTTTTTGTGTCTGTCATCACGTTTGGGACAGTAAAAGTGCTTAGATTTTCTTCAATAGTACCTTTTCTGATAGGAAAGTGAATCTAGTTGGTACTTTGGGGGGTCAAAAGTAAACATTTTCCAGTAGTTTTCAAAAGTACCGTGAAAAACAAATGGAAAATTAAGGAAAAAACGGGAATTTTTACGCAACATTGATTTTCGATAAAATCGATTTTGGTTTTTAGTGTAAGTCTAAAAAAAATGACAGTAAATACATGAAATTTTTACTGAATGTTTATATAAGCAGTTTCTATATACCATACCGTTTTCAAAATATTTTGACTTATTTTGAGCTGTTTACAGACATTTTAAATTTCCAATCTTTTTAGTTTTTTTTTTTTTTAAAATCAATAACATTTTATTTATTCGTTAAAAATTCTTGAAAATTTAATAGAATGCTCCTAATATATTGTTTCAAAGGCACATGAAAAATATTAAAAATCTGTAGTCACAATTTTTTTTTTTAAGCATTTAAAGTTGAAATTTTGACAAATTACGTAAAAATGACGAAAATTTGCAAATTATTTGGAGTTAGAAATTCATAAAAATTTTTCTTTTTAAATCTAAGGTTTTAAATTTTAACACAAGATTTAACGTAAGTTTTTCTACTTTTATCAAAAATAAAATATCTAAAAGCAATTAAAAATAATTTTTTATGAGTGTTTTAAGTTCATAATTTTACAACATAGGATATTCACTCGATTTCTCATGTAGCGTTTTTCTTATTTGGTTGTAATTCAAAAACGAATAATTGTAGATGCATGAAAATTTCACTAAATGTTTATATTCTCATTTTCTATACACCATTCAATTTTGAAAATATTTTGATTTGTTTTGAGCTGTTTACAGACATTTTTAGTTTTCAATTTTTTTAGTTTTTTTTTTTATAATTGTCAATAAAATTTTATTTGGTGGGCCAAAAAGTCTGAAAATTTAATACAAGCTTTCTTATATATTGTTACAACATCAGTTGAAAAATTTTAAAAATACATAGGCACGATTTTTTTTTATAAGCATTTAAAGTTCGAATTTTGACAAAATTTGTCAAAATCTCGAAAATTATAAATCATTGTAATTAAAAAATTATAAAATGTTCAGTTTTTATAACTAAGTGTTGAAAATTTAAAACAAAAATTCTCATAAATAAATCATACTGTAACCAAAAAATCTAAAAAATATATCAACACATTTATTTTTTACAGACATTTTAATTTCAAATTTAGACAAAATTTCATATTTAAACCAAGAATAATGATTTCAGTTATTTTGATATAATTTAAAAATATTATTTGTTGGTATATGAAACTTTTAGAATATATTGTTATATTTTATATACACGCAATGGCATTTTAAAATATAATTTTTTTGAGAAAAATGAATTTAACCAACTATAGTAAATACTAATGCCTATAATACTAAAATTAATTAGTTTATTCACAATAATATCATCAAATACATTTAGACTTGATAAGATATTATAGACTGACTGACCGTTTTCCCTCAGAATCGTTTTTCTTATTCAATGATATTATATCATTGGATAAAAATCTAACACAATCCATTACAGTGACTCACTTGTAACCTACTGTACAGCAGAGCGACATACATACCCGCCCTTTTTATCTAATACCTACAATAATATATTACAAAAGGAGGCGGACGCGCGTCGCGCAGTTTTTATTTTTCGTCCAACTGTGAGAACTTGCAGCAATTAAATACATTTCATTCCGACCCGTAGATACGCTTTATGTATATACATGCATATATATATATAATATAATCTAACACGTTCGTGTGGCGCGTTAATTCGATTAATTATTTATGAACGGGACACTTCCTTATTCGAATCGCTATACGAGCGCACACACACCGCTCCAACAGCAGTCGTATTCGATCGGACCGGACGTGCTTTTATACGACTCGTTTAACAGGGCGCATTATCATTATTATTAAACACGATTTCCAATTGCGCAAAGATAAACCACACGCTAGTTACCTATATACATATTGCTATATCTGGTATATTTTCAAAATCTGCACACGCTTATTCACATTTAAAAACGCTTACATACGTTATAAACGCTAAACGCGATTTAAATGATTGCCTGAAAACTTATTTATACAATAATATCTCAATTCGAAAAATTATTTCGCATGCGCATATTATAATACTATATTTAACTGATTTTTAAAAGTTATAATTGTATTGTATAGTCGATATTAATTGATATTTTGAATTTTCTGATTAATAAATGGTCGTATTGTATTTTATTCAATAATTATTTTAATGTATTTTTGAAGTAAATTAATTATGATATAAATAATATAGATGCGTCCGATTAAAAAAGAAATTACTTATTATTATATTCTAAAACAAATTGTTCACTTCTGTAAACGCGAGAAGCATAAGATATATTTTATCTACATCATAATGTTGTATGAAATCTACATCAGGTGAATATAAACTGTTATATTATAAAATGATGCGTATGCATTCTACCGACTACGAGTGGCAGTGGAAACATGGCATCGTACCATATACAATAAAGAAGCCACAAAATGTTTAAATATTTTATAATGTACATTGTACACAAATAACTGATCTTGTTTTTATTTGAGTATTTATCTAAATAGCGACAGTATTGTGGGAATAATTTTTTTATACATCGGAAAATAATAATATTAATAATTAATATGTTTATTTTTTTATACATTCGCATATTTTTATAAATTGCATGTGTGTAGTACATATACCTTTATTAATTTTTTATAAAAATATTAACAACTGCTTACAATTTTTAAAAAACAGATGAAGTATAACCGATGCAATGTGTTAAATATTTGGAAGTAACAATTAGGTACACTTGGCAGGTACACGAAAATTAAGTTTTAATCCATTATTAGCATAAAAACTGTTAAATATGAATTTCCACGGCGTATAATATACAACTAGGGATGTTTATTTCTACGCAATATTAAAAATGTTGGAAATAACTTCCATCTAGTGTAGCCAATCGTGATCAATGACAAGTTTTTTTTTATCTATTATTATTATTCACCCACTCGCGTATATACCTACTTAGAGCTATCCATATTCAAAAAATGATGTGCGACTTACCCCGCGAATTAAAGGAACGACGACTCCTGCGGCGGCGGCGGACGACGACGACGACGACAACGACGAGAAATTCCGCGGAGACATAATACTATCAACACCGCGAACGACGGTCACTGGTGTTGTGACGCGGTGACGGCGACAGCCGAAGACGACGACGACAACCGCGGTCACACCGCCCCGCGCCCCCACACACGGGACCTGCCAATCAATGTTCATTTCATGGCTATTGAACGGCGGAGAAGAATGAACGGGAGACCGGACGAAAAGGAGAAGAATAACAACGACGACGACGACGAGAAGAGGAGGATAGACCGCGCAGCGACGTCTTCGGGCCGCGTCTGCCAGGTGTCGCGTCCACCCACGCACGGGGGTCGGGCCTTGACGACGACACAATGCACCGGCCGCCGCAGGGTATGCGCGGACTCGTATATAATATATATAGCTGGTACATAAACAGAGGTATAAACCAGGTATTGTGAACGCCTAATATATTCGAAGATTATTATTGTTATTGGGTTCATTCATCATCGTCGCCCGAGCCGGGGAGAGGGGACGTGGCTAGCTGGTGCGCACCGAGTTCAACTCGCGGCAACCTGGGAGACGTGCATTTTTTTTTCATATGTTTCTCTCTTTGTTTTTTGGACATTTTTGCCCCGACGGTATGTTGTTGGTATCGTAACGTCTAAATACTTTTGGCCGCGTATGTATAAATATATATATAGCATTTGCACCCCGCGGGGTGAAGTATCCCGAAAATATATGTGTGCACTTGGTTTTTCAGCTTAGTCAACGTCACAACGATATCTAACGCGTGTGCTGTAAAGGAAGGAATATTACAGTACACGTATACAATATATTTATATATATGTGTATAAGGGAGCCCCGGGACACGTGAGAAATTAACCGACTATACAATCGACAAGATGGCGGGTATACGAGAGATGCCACTGCTGCAGCAAAGACAAAACTATATTCATTTTTTTCAACCGACAGACGAAAATTATACTAACTATATTATTACACAAGTTTATCTCCTAGTCTGCGCAGTCCACGCACGGTAGCAGGCTATTCCCGCACAATATAAGTATATAATTAAATAATACACTTACAAGTGCTTTGTCACAGAGATGAACTAGATGTCATTAAAAGGTGTTTTTATAACTGTTACAGATCGAAGCAAAACTCGTTTCTGAAATCCGTTGAAAATATATAAGTTTCTTCATTGTTATTTTATCGTAGATTTTCTGTTAATTTCGAATGGAAAGAGAGAAAAAGTTTTTTTAGTTTTGAAATAAACTCAGATTTTCGGTTAATGTTATATCGATTTTAAAAGAAAATTAATTATAAACTTTTTGAATACGTTTATAATTTTAATAGTGAATGCATAAATTATAATAATTAAATATCCAAACATGATAATACAAGTACTTGTAAGAAATATGTTCAACTAATATGTATATAAGCAATAACAAAAATACATGATGTGTCTAATAATTACAAAACCTATTTTGTACTGAACCACCTAAGTATATCATCGGAGAAAATAAAACCATTAACACTTAAAAAATCATAGAAATATTTTTATAATTAATATATAAATTGATTATTGAGTTAATATTTTATACATTATATTATATGTAGTTAAATAAGTAGTAGTAACAAAATGTAATATATTTATGACTGAAACTATCTTACATTTAACTACCTAATTACTGTAGCGTCTTAAACATAGTAGATAAACAGCATATATTATATTTTTGTTCTATCTATGTCCTATTTGTATAAATAATATATTAAAAAATATTATTTTATTATAGGAAATTAAAGAAACTATAATTCAGGGCCACAGATTAATATTTTTGAAGGGCCACATTCTTTAATCTAGAATACAAAATTAATAGTGTACGTTGTCATTCCAAAAAATTTTAAAAATTATTATGAAGAATTAACCTTAAAAAAATCATTCAAAAATTGTATTAGTTTTTAATTTTATAATATTATAGGTATAATATTAATTTTATTAAGTTCCAAATAAACGACACTAAACAAGTAGCCAGTAGGTATAACATATGTATATGGTTATAATATTAGGTACAATATTCCTATGTATATTGTACACCGCCGCTTCCATTTATCAACTAATTGGCGTGTGGGAGAGAGAAAAGAAAAAAAATAGGCACTTTATTAATTATACTTTTTTTTTGTTTCATCAACTCGCAGTCGCATGAACGTTATCACACATATACCAACACATACTAATATATACCTACACATATTATATCCATTCCACAGCAAACAAGCCCCATCGTTTTTTTTTTCGCGTTGAACACACGCACTGCAGACATTATTAATATTTGTATTTACGGGCCCGACATTTTTTTTTTTCAGTTATATCCCGTGTTTAATTACCATCATCTGATAAAACAACAACACGCATTATTAAACGTAATGTCAGATCGATATCGTACGCGTTTATACGGCCCGTGGGCGCGTGGTGCATATTATTATACAATATACCTACATATATAAATGTTTTGTCAACGTAAAACCTCGTCCTCTTGTGTGTATAGGTACGTATCTACTTACATTTTTTACTTATATATATATATACACACTCACTGCCGGCAACACATTGATTCACCTGGTACACATGATAATAATATTATAGCGAGATATCATACATATATATATATATACAATAGAGAAACAATAATGTCAACAAATTTGCATACGAGCGCACGGGGTACTATACAATACCGGCCTCAGGTAAGTGTGTTTGGGCATGGATGGTGGGGAGGTGTCTGTGCATTATTTTCATTGTTACGTTTTTTTTTTTTTTTTTAGTTTATTAGGTCGGTAAAATAAGCTTTTATACATCGTCATACTCGTGTGTCTGTGTGTGTGACATGCGCTTGTGTGGGCGACAACTGGCGTGTGCCGCTGTCGGTCTGCCACAAATAAGCTCATTATTATATAATTATATGGCTATAATAATGATAACATTATGTTCAGACGACTGCTGCAGCAGCAGCTAGTCCGACAAAATACGCGACCAATTTTCGTCAAAAACAATACGTATGTTTGACGGACGAACCGATATTGTCTTTTCGGCTTTGTTTTGTTCGCGTCCACTGCAGCAGGACGGGACAGCAGAGCTGCAGCTATACGCCATAATTTTACGAGTACATAATATACGCTTGTATAATAATAATAGAAGTAATAATAATACGCAGTTTGTGAGAGACTCGTCGACAAATGTTTTTCAAGTACTCTCGTATTATTAACGAGCAAAGTTTATTTTTCTCGATTGTTCTCTCACCACCAACCTACCCTCCCCCCTCCCACCTCGTCATTCCAACACGACGTTTTTTTTTTTTTAATTCGACGAATAATTAGTCATTCCCTATAGTGTAATTAAACATATTATATTAGTTAGTGCGTCTGCAGCAGTGCTAACCTTATAGTTTTTGTTTATAATTCAACTTTATATCGTTTGCATATACACAACAAACTGTCGTGCAGTCTAATTGCAGGGAAATTAATTACGTTTGGAAATAGCTCGCGCGACAAAATTAATGTAAAAATGATACATTGCCGCCGGTGTTATAAAAATGTATACATATATATTATACATGCACACGACGAACGCATGTTGCATTAAATATTATTTGTATTGTTAGGTATTCCACATCTATTATACGCATATACAGGTTATTTGTAACGAATAGGCGATGTCGGTGAAGGAAAATTTGAAAATCTCGAGTTTATAATATAACAACAGACAAATGAGGCGTCGCGGGGGGGACGAATAAAATAAAACATGTTTAATAAAAATATCGCTGGCAATCCAAGCGAAATGGTGGACGTGTTACACAATATTCGTCCGAAATTCCATCCCTGCGGGTCGTTCACAATCATGTACATATAGGAGAAAGCCGGTCCACATGCGACGGCGACGGCGTGTCACATGTCGTTTGCGGAAACGAGCCGTCAGGATTTTTGGTTGCCCCTTACCACCCCACCACTATTTAGACTAAATATACTATAGTCATTATTATAATGTATCGCGTCTACAGCGTACACTATATAATATACAGTGTGCATAACGAAAATGTGACGTATATTTAAACGCGATTTCAATGGTACCTAACGTGCGATACACTCAGTATAATATTCTACACCGACACCCTGCAGCACGGTTTGCGTGCGTGGTGTGTACGTGCGTGAGGGCGTGTTTTCTCTACAGTCGAGTATATTATATTTATATATATATATGTGTGTGTGTGTATAAATAATATGAATGTATAATAGGTGTGTGATGGGTATGCAGACGAATCGATCGGCGTTCGCGAGTTAAAATAAAACGAGAGAGATATATTTGATGTGTGTTTGTGTATGTGTGTGCGAGTGAGAGAGTGGGTGGGGCTGTGGGAGAGAAAGTAGGGTGGGACAGGGAGAGAGAAAAGAGAAAAATGTATCCCCTCGCCCGCGTGCTCGCTGCGGCGTCGGCAGAATCATATCGAACACCTCCTAGCGGGGGGTCGAAATTCGGATTTTCTGTTTTATCGCCAGGGCACACAAATATATACACACACACACACACACACACACACACTGAAATATATATATAAGCTCCATTGTTCTTCTTTATTCGCGCTCGTGGCGGATACGTCGCGGGACCGGGCCCTGCAGGGGCTGGCTGCACTATATAATAATAATAATAATATATATACGTAGGTATACGCGCGCAGGACTGTACGCCGGAAACATTTTCCGTTACGGCAGACTAACTTTCACCGCGCCAGCCCGCCCGACCGCCCACGACCGACTCCTCTCTCTGTTCCAGACGTATTTATGAGTTTCGCCTATATATTATACGACGGCGACGATATATATATATATATAGGTATATACATATATATTTCTGAGTCGCACACACATATATAATATATTGTATATACTTAAAGCCTTTGCCGGCGGGGAGGCGGTAAGTCATTTTTTTTCCTACTTTGCTTTTCTTTTTTCTTTCCGTTTTTACTCCGCAGCGGTTCACTCGGTCCGAATTTATTAAAAGAGTTTCCGCGTATCATATACGCGCGCGCCAGAAACGGTTCCGTCGACACCGGAGGCGACGCCGCGCCCGAGAGGCCTCCGCTGCCGCCGAAACGGTATAATATAATACGGGACGGGAATGAGAGAGATGAAAAAAAAATCGGAATTTAAGGTGTTCCGGTGCAGTCGGCATGGCGGCGCAATAAAAATATATATATTATTATAACGCCCGCGCGATCGGATAGGACGCTGACACCCATCGCGTTGTCGTCGCTGCCGCTGCAGTCGATGTCGCGCACTTGTGTAATATAATATTAGAGAAAAAAACCGGAAGAAACCCAATATGAAACGGCATACCTATTACATTATTATTTATTATATATACCTAGTGCATTTGTTTATTTACACAAATATATTAAATATTGTAATATGTTGCCGAAGATTCCTGACAAGAAATCCATATATTTAGCTATTATATACCATCTAACTTTAATATATTCAAACATAGAAAATTGTAAATTATACTAAGTTGGTGCGAGTATTCACCATCCGTGCTATATGCGCTTAAATCGCGATATTCTCGGTTATAGCGTGTGCATATTAAATGTATAAAGGTACCTACCGACACGAATCGTCCCGCAATGAATATAACACGAGTTTAAATACTACAGTGGCAGTATAAATAAATCATTTTTTGTTTTGTTTATTCTCTCAATTTGGGTCAGTAAAAGTTATAGAATCGAATCAAAACAAACATTAAAAAAGCAATTACCGCGAGCAACAAGTCGAGGCCGTTTGAGTGCATTAAATTCACAACTGGGATTGGTAGGTAGGTACAAGTTATTTTCATTTATGATTTAGTGATGGTTTTATTTTTTTTCAAATCAACATAATATAATGCAGGCAAGTGTAGACAGATACATTTTTTCTGTAATATATGGCAGATAAATATTATTATAGGTATACGCACTATATTATGACGGTTACAATAAGTTTATTTGTTTAGTATTTATTAGTGGAAATTATAAATACCTACAGATGATAATGTACACAGTCAGTCATTGAGATATATATTTAGCTTAATATCTAATAGCTGTTTGTACTTGCATACCATTAATTTAAACAACAGTGTAATATCTTATAAACATTAGTTTTTGTAATAGAAATAAAATACAGGTTTGGTTACGAGTATTCAACGATTACTAATGATTATTAATTTATATAAATAAAAAGAGTATATGAAAACATAATATAGGTACAACTTTTTATAATATTATATGACTAACACGAGTATAAATAAAATATAGCCATTAACGGAAATTTAATTTATATGATAAATATTTTATATTATGATGTATTTAGGTGCTTTATATTAGGCACCCATCATAGGTACTGTAGTCTGTAGGTATACTATGTTATAACAAATTAAAATGAATACAGTTATTCAGAAAAATTTTAATCACTTTTACATAAATATACTTGATATTTCAGAATGACTAAGAGCAGTAATAATATTGTCTTTTTAACTTTAAGGCTCCGTATGATTTATATATATGTATATTGTATATAGTTAATTTATTTCAAAGTATGACATTTAGCTTAATCTATACATTTTACAAGCTCCTGAGTTTAAGAATTATGTAAAGGATAAAATATGTGGCAATATTGAAATAACTTATATTGATGTAGAATTATGTAAAAACAGTATAGGTACTGTATATTGTATAATATATTTATGTCTTGATAATTTAATTTAGATACCAAAATTCTATTCAATTTATAAGTGTACCTATATTATAATATTATACCAATAGGTCAAAGATTCAAATTTTAACATATTGGTTGGAAACAATTTAAAAGTAACAAAGCAATGCTGATTATTTTAAGTTAAGAACCTATGTAAAATGTTTTAACAATCTATTATAGTGTAGGTACCTACTCGTTATATATAAATAGCCAGCTGAGTGAAATTTATTGTAGGTATTGTATTTACCTAATTCTATATTTTATATTCTAACCTAACCAAATTTAAACACACAATAATCAATGGTTATTTAATTTATTTTAATCATAGCCCTGTTGTAATCAAACAATAATAATAATTTACTATATTATGATGTATAACTGTAATATTATGTAAAAGTAAAATTATTATTACTTTACACCATTATGACAATAACACACATTATTATAGGAACCTACCTGTATAAATATTACGTAAATATATTTAAAATACTCATACTCACACACACATATAGGTAGTAGGTACTAATAAAGACATAATATTATATACCACATATACACATCACGAACATGGGATGAATTACGCACGCATTGCGTGTGCAGAGACGTTGGCGGATATCGTGAGGACTGAGAATTGTTATTATTATTTTTGTATAAAAGTACTATTTGTGGATATATAATACCCCTAGCTGTATATATCTATTCTATTTGTCATGATAAATAAAACGCGCGTGTCGGAAACGGCATCGGCACCGTATTATACATCTATTTAGGTACAAAATAAAATATATGAGTTATTATAATATGATTTAGGTACATAAAAGAGAATATTATTTTTCCGGGAAAGTCCCGCGCGATACGTTTTTCCAATGCACTATAAAATACGAAAACGACTTTATTATATTAATATGTTTCATCGGTAAAACGTGATGCACACGCACACCGAGAACACGAGCAACCACCATCGCAGTCGTATAATAGTTGTCTAATATTAATATGTTTTATGACGTTCTCGAAACGGCCGTCGGTCGGGCCGTGCCGGGTGCCCAGCTGCGTCGGGGGTTGCAGGCGAGGGGGTGATTCGGTTTTTGGAAAACCGTACACACTGTCACGCGGTTGTTATTTCCCAGCTTGAAAACAACAACAATAACAACAGCCAAACGTACATCATAATAATATTATAATATGAGCGCGATAATCGTATTTTTATGAGCCCGCCGTGGGACGCGGTGAGACGATAACGGCGGTGGCATGGCAGCGGCGGCGGCGTCGCATCGGTAACGGCGCGCAAACGCATGCCGCCGCGGCCGTCTCGCCTATATAAATCTTGTGCACACCGTCGTCGTCGTCGTAGTCGTCGTCGACGCGGTTATAACCTCCGCCGGGGCGAGGCGGCGGCGGTGGCTCGTAAAAACCTATTTTACGAGGCCGTTCCGGACGACCTTGACTCCCATTCGTATATAAACCACGTACTTACACACGCGTTATATTGTTTCGTCGTCGTTCTATATATTATACGCGGTTCGACCCCTAACTCGTTCCGAGCGCTATCGCAATAAATTTTGTGAAAACGTTTCTGCCGCGGAGAGCAACACGCGCTGCAGATAGTCACGACGACAAAAAACCCGTCCTCGTTATAATATGTATATATTATTCCATTCATGAAAACGACGCGCGAGAATCATTTACTGCACACCTCCCGTACGGCTATACCTCCTCTTCCTCCTAATCGTATATTATTATATTGTGATTCCTATATTATATTCGGAATCCCGAGCACCTATATAATGTACCTACTATAATTCTCGTCTATTACCCAACGTTTTATATATTTATATTTACGCGACAGCGCTACGTCGTTGCGGTCGAAAAAAGTCGCGTTGGTACCGACAGCGTATAACAACAAAATAATAATAATACTATAGATCGCGGATGGTTTTGCGATATTTTTTTTTTCCACTCTCTCAGCGGCGGGGCGGCGCGCGCACGTCTCTCCGGGCGTGTGTACCGCCGCACGATATGAAATATGGAGTGCGAAATGGCTCGTGCGTTTTGGCCCCGGCGGCGGCGGCGGTGGGGATGATATGCGCGACACGGCGATGTATATACGCATATACGCGGCGTTCGCGGTGGAGCGGCGGCGTGCGCGGCGGTGGTGGTGGTGGTGGTGGTGGTGGTGGTGGTGGCCGACCGGGACGCCATCGATCTTCTGTCTTGTCGGCGCGCAAAAGGGTCCGTCGGCGGGCGGGTCGGGTGGCGGGGAGGACCGGCCGACCGGCGATGGCAACCCTGTGAGTGCGTTCGTATATGATGTACGCGCGCCGTCTCTCACTCTCTCTCACTCTTTTTATTCGCTCCCATGCTGCAGTCACTATCGTTCGCGCAACCACGTTGGAAATAATAATAATAATAATAATAGTATGTTACACAACGACGACGACGGAGATAATAATATTATCCAGCAGGGTAGGTGGTATCTTGCACTAGTAACTTGCTTTGCACTTTCTTCGTCAACACATTTTATTAACTGCGTACCTATACTTAAACTCCCCGATGCAGTTCTCGATTGAGAGTAGGCATACGCATGCACTTGTAAAGCGCCACAATTTATATGTGCGCGTTTTGTATAAGTAAGGGTAGAATATTGTTATCAGGATTATTAAGAGGACGTCACACACTCATATGTTGTCTCCGTCTTACACGTGTACGACGCAGTAAATTTAACGATCAGCAGATTTATAAAAGCAAGAGTGAATTGACCTCTTATAAAAATCTTACCTTTAAATTTCAATTCACCGTAGCTTATAAATTAACGGTGCTAAACGTAATCTTCTGAGCGTAAAATATCTTATGTTGTACGCGTGTAAGACGGAGACAACATATTCGGGTGCGACGTCCTCTTAATTATTATTATAATCGCTAAAAATATAAGGAATCTACCTAAACCGCATAATATTACAACCATTTTTTTTTTTTACAATTTAATTGAATAGGTACTTATTCTTAAATATGTAGATATATAGAAATATGAAGACCAATTAATTATTTTTAACGATCGTAATCGATAGATATACATATACACAACTTGAACACAATAATTATAATAGGTAGGTACGTAAATCCAATTTAACGCTCCAACGTGCTTTTAAAAAAGTTTTCCAAAACCTGCTCTTTTTATGCTGAAACTTTTTTTAAGTCGGTCTTTGTGTAATTCCATCACCAATCAGTTTTTTTATTTTTTAACAAAAACTTATAATTAATGAAACTAAAAAAACATAATTATTAGTTAGTTCCAAGTTATATAATTTATAAGTAGGTAATTGTTCGTAATATAATGAAAAGGACAAGCAACATTTTGTTATAGGTTGAGGTATATATGAATTAAGATAAGTGATTGATGCTTAAAAACTTGCATTCTTTTAAAATAAAAAATAATTTAGGTTAGGTACATATTATAGTACCTCTGTACCTACAGCTATATGCCAGTTTGCGAAGTAAAAGAAGAAATCATCTGCAGATGATTATATCGAAAAATTGATGAAATGTATAGACATCAATCGTTTTTTTCTAAAAATGCATAACCCCCTCGAATAAATAAAAAATACTTTTTTTAAGTCTCTACTGTCTTATAACTTTACGACATGATGATGGTTTTTCATTGCTAGGTATAAAAGATTAAAACATAAGCAAAGCAGTGTTACTCGTGCAACAGGTCCGTCGCATGTAGGTATATACATATGAATAAAATATGTAGGTACATATATTATATATTATATACGTTAAGCATAGTTGTAGAAATTACTAAGAAAGTTGTACATTTACGTGCTTTACGTGCATAATTACGCGCATTGTTGTTATTATTATTGTTGTTATTTTCATCGTGTTATATAGACTTCCTACCACAGCACCGCACCCACCTATATTATATTATTTTAATATATATATACCTATATTATACCTATTTAGGTAAGATATTATATAGCAAGATTTCGACATATATGCAAGATGCAAATAAACTTTAATGTATGAGGAAAACAGCTTTATTAATGCTTCATTATTTATTATTTTAGGTACTAATTTCAACTAATGATTTAAAAAAATATTGTTTTCACTACAAGAAGCCTGTATAAGTTATGACATGTTATTATCGGACCTCTAAAAAGGTAAACACCTACCCACATCTATAAAATAAAGTATTTATTCATTTAAGTTACACAAAACTATTTTGTCTATATATTTAATAATGCTTAAACATTACATTTAGACTTAAATCACTGTCTGTGTAGTTATATACTTACTACAGTTAATATAAAATATATATTAAAAATAAATTATTGAACATAAGTATAATAATTACAGTACAGTTTTATACTATTTAAATTTACATTTACAATTTAAATGGACACCTAAAACAAACAAATTAGAAAAAAAACATTGTTATACTAGCTAATGGCAATTTTCATTAATATTTAATTTAGGACTGCAAACAACATAATATTATAAATGCTTTTTAAGACATGGAAATTAAAAGTATTAATTATTATTTTTTATGATAATAGGAAGGTACCGATTCCACATCCAAATATCATTACTGTAGAAATGATAAAAAATTATTTTTTTAATGGCTCAGAAACTGCAGTCTAACAATTATTGCACGCGTAGTTGCGTCATTTAATTCAAGGTGAGCCACGATCTTTTCCCGATTTCCTATATAATGTTGAAAAATCAAGACAACATTTATAGAATATACCTAACAAAATATTATACCAACCAAGAAAAATATTAGAAACACTTATTAATATAAAAACTTATATAATGGCTGTACTTCTATATTATATAGGTACCTATACCTATACTTAATATAGTTTACTGTTATTAGATAAAATATATTATTTTTCAATACAAATCAGAACAAATTACTTAGGCACCATAAGGAATAATTTTTGTAGAATATCATAAGATTATAAGGAATACTAATTTATTAGAAATTATACTAATTAGATATATATTACTACCTATAGCTATACGCCTATCCTATACAATTCACTAACCTATACTATGCAAGAATTAATAAAAAAAAAAATGTTGTGAAAAAACACCTAAACATTTAACGCATTGGAAAATAAATCATTTAAAAATTGTTATAGTTTATAAATAAAAATTAATTTAACTATTGAAACTTAACAAGCACTTTATAAGGCTGTTTCAATTTTAAAATGTAAATATAATACATATGGTTATGTATATTGAATGGTACTAAAATAATGTGCTTTATTTACATTCACCATCTTTTGTAAATTATTATGTAAGTTCTTATACTATGGATCTACAGTATATACAGTTTATGAATCTAAATAAATGAATACCTGTACACATTTTTACAAGAATCGACAAAAAAAATTTGTAATGAAACCAAAAACCGTTCGAGAATTAACATTATCGTTTACGTATGTAGATACCTACCTATATCAGTGTATAAAATACTAAAATATTATTCGAAATGATCATCGTATTAGAAAATGTGCAAAACGATGTATTGATGTAATGTTTGAATTGAAAAAGTCCATAGTCTGTATATATATATTGTTAAAAGTATCTATACCTTATAAGTAAGGACGTATCTATATTTAAAAAAAACGGTAAACTCGGTTCGATGTTTAGTATAGGTGTAAAATGTACCTCGTAAAAGGTTACTGTAACGGATTTGTTAAAGTTTAATTCGATGATATAATATAATTTTATTACATATAGGTACGAAAACCATTTCTGAGCGTAACCGTTTGTATTATACCTATAAGTTCTAATATTAAGATATTTTATTTTTTTTATTGGCGGTATGAACAACTTATAATAAACCTTACAATAAATTGACTATATATATAATAGGTACCTACTAGCTGTGAAAATTACAAAAATATTTTCAAATTTTCCAATATAACTACTGTTTAAATCTTAATTTTGTTTATAAGGTATAATAACAAAATTTGAAAATAATTGATTTGAACAAAATGTATTGGCGTATAAATTATATTAGTAGCGTTCAGTACACTCTGTATTGAAATAAACACGATATTAAACAGGTACTAGCTATATAATATATATTATGTTCTGTTAAAGTGTGAAACTAATTTAAAGTGTAGGTACTTTACATGATATTATAGTACTAACAATAAATGGCCCACGATAAACCACTATATATATTCACCCAATCGACAAAATCATTGTAGACTATATTTGTAATTTCTATGATACTTTAAGTTTAATGTCCGTGATATTTATAGCATTAGTTTACTGCAGGTATTAAGTGTAATCTTAAATATCGATATATATATTGTATAGGTACTGCTGTATTACTCACTGTTCCGCAAATGTCTGCATATATATATATATTCTATAAGTGTATTATATATACCTATGCGCATGTATTGAATTAACGTTTCTTACCTGAAATAAATAAAAAAAATTAAAATTAATATTATACATAATATAACATATAATATTATAAATACAATTAAAAAATGTTCATTGTAAGTAATAATAACAATAGTTGCAAGTATAATATAATAATTTATATAATATAAAAGGTGAACGGTAGTACTGTTCTTCGTACATATACACAGCGGACGAGGGAGATAAGAATAAGTGTTTAGGTTGGTGGGCTTTTAAAGGCACCCCAAGGGATGCGAAGTCCCCGGAAGCGGTTACCACGGCGGCGTAAAAATTCATTAGGAACAGACAAGCCGGCGTGATGGACGGCCACAATATATATACGCACCCCCGCCAAGGCGCCGGAGCCCCCTTGCCGTCAATTTGGAATTAAAAATAAAACAAAATGTGTCAATACACCTTAAGGGTATCTAGATTTAATACCGTTGCCCATAAATCGCCGTCGGTTTAAATAAGCCGAAAAAAAGAGAGAAAGCAGTATAAGCACCCTAGCTGCTGTACAACACTCGCTATTCCTGCAGTGCGGATTTTCGTGTCTCGTTTGGAAGACCACGCGATTGACGTTTAAATTACAATTAAAAACTTCTGCGGGCTACGTGTTGCTTTTTTATATTGTTTTAAAAGATAGATATATAATGTATAAAATATTGTGTCACAACACAATTGATCGCTACGATTTTTTCCACCCGACGACGGCGGTAGGTGGGTACACCGATGCTGCAATCGAGGAGAGCCACATGTCTATTGGTTCGCGAAAAAAGAATAAAAAAAAAAACGCACATTTATATATTGCCAAGTCATTTATATCGTTCCGGTTGTTTGTGAGGCTGACGTTTCGGCGTGTTCCGATAAAGGGACGTCAAAACATTAACATTTTTTTTTATATAAATAAGGGACCCGGATAAAAAAAAATACTGAAGGGTGCGTTAAATTTACAAAATAACATTAAACCCTAGCAAATTGCGGTCTATGGTCAAATACACAGTGTCAAAATATTCGAACCCCGGGTACAAATATTTTAAACGCATTATTTATACGAATTATAATTAATAATAATACACTTTTTAAACGCTATTTGTTTTTTTTTCAACGACGTTTTCTCCGAGTAGTTAGGAAATCAAAAATCATCATTTTAAATATATTTACATTAATTCGAGCACAAAATTATATCTATTAAAAAAATATAAATAAATAAACCAAATCTATTGTAAAAATATTTAAATACCAAATCATCTCATAAATTATTATTTCTTATAAAATATTATAGCAGGTACAACGTACAAATACTTAAAAAAAAGTAGGTATATAGGTATGTTGTAAGTAATAATTTCAAATTTTTTTTTTAATTTTTATAAAAAAAAATAATATTATAATTTAAAAAATATTATTTTCGTTTTATTTATAACCAGAAAAAAAAAACGTTTTTCGGTGTTGTGACAAATTTTAAAAATTCGATGAATGTACGAATTAACCGGACTATACACAAAAGATGTCCCCAACACGACCGATACGCATGGGAAATGCGGACCATGAGAAAAACGGTTATCGAAAAAGTAACCAAAAAAAAAAAATAAAAATGCAACATATACGTTTTTAAGAAACCGTATAGTATATAAAAAAAAGTGACTTAAAGAATGTCCACCTGTACTCTTCTTTATTTTTTTTTCTTTTCAGTCTATACCAGACAATAGCAAACGCGTATTTCCCCCACCCCCATCACACGCATGCACAGAGGTCAGGTATTCTCGGCCTACTCCGGATTTTTAAGACTGCAAGTAAAATATAAAATACATACCAGCATGTACAGGTGTGTTCAAAAGCGAATTTACAACTGACAGAAACAAAAAACGAGCTATAGAATATATTATGTTTCTCACTAACGAGATTCTAGAGCCAAAAGCTTTGGGTTCACGATATAAAGTATACCTAAATGATCGACGGAAGTTCATCGTGCACTTCATCGCTGCAGTGGAGTTATCGCGTACGAATTGCTTGCGACGATATAAAGTACCTCTATACGTCATCAATATAATATTATGTAGTCATGCTACGAGTCATAATGTGCACGTGAGACTTACCTTCATATTTTGTTTTCTAAACTACAAACGAGTCATGGCGGTCATGGACACTCGGCGAAAACTGTATGTGTGCAGTCTGTTCGTGAGGATTGGAAAAAGAGAGGGAAAAAAAGAACAGACCCGAGACGGAAAACGACGCCGGACGCAAGAACGATTCGCGACCGCGGTCCCAAAAACTTCACGCCGGAAACGAAAAACGAAATCGGAAAACTAAGACGATGAGGACCGCATGACGGGCGGCAACGGTCGCGATATTCGGTCGTTTCGCGCGGCAAGTGTGCGGTGTATGCGCGTAGTGGATACGTGCGGCGGGGACACTGCCGCGAAGCTTCGGCCGCCGAGTTTTCCCCCTCGTGTACCGGCGGCGCGGCGTCCCGGCGCGTGGCGTGTCACGGCGCCGGGACGCAGGCGCGTCGCGCGCGCACCGCGTCACAACCCGTCGTCGTCCGCGGCGTCGTGAGTCACACGCGGAACCGACACACACATACACCCCCGCCACGCACACCCCTAGACGCGGAAATCCACCCTCTCCCGCACACTGCACACAGTGAATGAACGGACTATAAGCGTAAGTGCAGTTGTACTGCATAATTGACATTGTGCGACAAAACAAAACCCCGAAACTGTTTGAGACGCGCGAATGCGTGATGCACGGTTATAGCTCGATATGCAAAACAATATAACAATCATAAAATAGCTCACGACGACACCTGTTATGTTTAAATATCCCTTCGAGGGGTACAGATTTTCGAGAAATGCATTCGACGAAGAAACAACCACAATAAAATATATTTAAATACTTTATCGGAATATTTGTCGTAATAAAAATATACCAGTATTTTAATTCCCTGCAGCATATTATACTCAGGTACGTATACAGAAAAATATTTCGGGGGGAGGGGTCGCACATAGTATGAACCTGGTTACTATAATGGTCCGTAGAACCCTAAGCAATCTAACACTTAAACTGCCTAGGAAATATGAAAAGTGAGATTGAAACAATGACAAAGGCAAATTGAAATTAATCATAATATACCTTTTATATTGTTTTCTTTTTAAGGATTCTCATAGTCCCGCATGGCCGCATCCTATATTCAAATTAAATCATAACTATCATGAGATATCAAAATAATACACTCATATTGTATACATAAATATTTTATAATAATTGTTGAATGAAAAAATAATCACTATCAAACTTCTATAATCTACTATTTGGACAATTGCAGACGGATATATAGAACAAATAGCCTACTACAATATTATGTGACATGGATGATAATCTTTATTTTGTTAACGTGCTCGAACGGCAGCACTGTTCATATACATTTATAGTATATTATGAATGTATTGTGCAACAATCATAATTCCAAAAGTGTAGGACGCAGGAGTATGGTTGACTGTTGTAGGTATAGCGTTAAACAATGTACATGAAACGAAAAACATATGTACGATATTATAATACAATATAGCAATACAATGTACGCACATAATTGAAATATTATTATATAATAATAATTGGATAATGATTGTTTTTTTTTTCTACTTAATGTGATACGATTTTACTATTGTATAGAATATAAAGATAATTGAACGCGTAATATATAAATCCGATACGTATATTAAAATATTATATTTCATAGCATGGTTATCAGAATATTCAATCTTTTGGTACAAGATTATGATAATTTTACGATACTTATACTTAGCGGAAAAAAATTGCTAGTATTATTTAATATTATTCATAATATTTTATATATACCTATATGCGTATGTATTACATACTGTTGCAGTCAACACCAGCTCAAAAATGACAATATTGTACTCATGTCAAATATATATAATAATATCGAAGGTGATTAGTATAAACAGCCGTACAAACAATGTAGGCACTTAAAACTCACACACACACACACACACACACACACAAACACACATAAAATATATTATTATTTATATACTACTTTGTACTTATATATAATTTAGTCATGTAAATTTTAATACACGAGTGATAACTTATCATTGATAAGATATTACATGATTGGACACTGCACTACATGAAAATATTCATAACATCGTAAACTATCACAATTTTTCAAATCATTTGAACTTTTAATATTAAAAAAAAAATTAGAATTATAAGTATCATTTATAGTGGAATAGGTTTTTGTGTGTGTGGGTGGTGGTTTTCCTATACTAAAAACAATTGTTCAAACAATATGTATTATGTAGCCTGGTATATAGTAATCTTGCGTGCGCTGCAACTAAACACGCGATCTGACTGCCACGGTGTAATATGCATTTAGATGATAAAAACACGAAGAAAACAATTTTTATGTACACAAGTAACGCACTATATTAATATAATATATGTACCTATACAATACGAACATTATATTTTTGATAATTTAAAAATACGTTCTATATTATTATAGATACACTATATAGTGTAATGGGTACATCTAAATTTTTTTTGGAAATGGTTTTATTCGTCCTTCGAAGCAGCTATTGCGATCGTAAAAGGTAGTCTTGCAGATTCAACAAGAGTAAATAAACACCTAAGCGGTTTCCCGAGTACCTGCGGAAGTTGCAGTGTAAGGTTAGTGGTAGGTATATGCGGTAGGTACATGTTTTAAATGTGTATTTTAGCGAAAAATATTTAATATCAAGAAGTATTGCACTTCAAAGAATTGCAATAAATAAAAAAAAACTACGATTTTAAAATAGTATATTACTATCGCGTTCTGATAACGATTGTGAATGTATTTTGATTTCGATTTCTTAGAAGTATAATTTAATAACGAGAAAACAAATATATAGGTTATATGCATATTATCACCTGGATCGCGTTTCCTCGCACCTATACAACGTACGCGATTGCAGGATCGATATAATATTATTATTGCAACGGTTTACCGTTCGACGCAATGATTGCGATAAGGTAGTATTATATTACTATAAAAGCGGTGACTTGCGCGTTATAAAATCCTTTATACTTTGGCATTATACGAGTCGGATCGTCGAAACTGGCGCGTGCTTGCAGCTATGGCGGATGGATTTAATAATAATATAGTTTTCTCAACAATATAAAATATGGGATCGAGATGTTTTGTTTCACGCCGATCCCCACGCACGTCTGCAATAACGCGTAACGATAGATGGACATATTATATATAAAACGATATGACGCAAGCGTGTATTATATGATTATGATTATTATTATTTTACAATAATATGATAATATTACACGCGTGTATATAACTGCAACGCGTGCGAACGGGGCCCTGGAACGATTTCGATTTACTATTGCCAATTTTAATTTTATATAATTTTTTCGTTTCTATTTTTTTTTCGCCGTCTGCAGCAGCAGCTCGTCGAAATCAAAGTGAAAATTTCCACATATGCGCGTCTCGTTAGGTCATGACGAATCTCGTCTCCGGGCTGTGACGCAAATTTATCGACCGAGCGTTTATACAATATATTATTATTGTACACGTCTGTGCGCGTCTGTGTGTGTGCTTATTTGCGAGCGCGGAGAACACACACGACGAATACGGGCGGCGACTAATTAAAATAGCTGCGGCAGTAGAGGCGAGGGATTAAACGCGCGCGGGTTCACGTAAATTCAAAAAGGTCATTTTTGCGCGCCAAAAACAATGTTATTTTGGTATGTACATCGTGCACATAAATATTATACGTGGCGCGTCCATTATCGTCTCGAAAATATAATAACATTCGACTGGTGTGTACACCACGCGGCATCCTGCGAGTTGTTAAACAACAACCGCGTTTAAATCGATATCCATCTCACCATTAGGTATAGTAGTCAGATATCTATATGACAATACTCGGAACTGCCTAAAACAAACATGAATTCGGCACACGAAACGTTGACGAATAGAGTGGAAATAGATATTAAGACCATATTTTGGTATATTATGTATTATACAAGAATACAGTACACCATGTATTTGGAAGCGAGCAACAGTTGGGTCCTTATCCGGTTAGTTAGTCGTTCTCGTCCGGTGATGTTATACGGTGATTGTTTTTTTTTATTCTCATAAAACTATGTAATAAAATCGTTTCCCACCAGTTACATCGTAAACGACTTTTAACTGAAGCCTACGTACTTCCCAAATCTACGAATGCACACGGACAATGGGCACGTCACAATATATATATTATACAGATAAATCACTTAATTCGTTTATGTAAAATAATACAATTTGAAGAACGCGAAACAAGGATGTGCCTTTACCTATGTGCGTATATACAACGTGTGTGCAACCGCGGTATTCGTTTTCGGGTGACCGTAAACCATATTATGCGAACGACTTTGGAAAGATTGTCGATAACGTTTTGTCCGAAATCTTATTTCAACCTTAACTATTTTAATATATTATAAACACGAGTGCGTCGAGTTACGGTCGCCGTAGGTAATCATTATCGCGGTCACGAGTTTGCCATTGTTGTGTTCAATTTTATTGCACAATATTATATATCACGCTGAGTTACAGTTGGAAATTTTCCGCTCCATGTGCACTTGTACCACCCGCCGAATCGTTCAGTAAATATAATTTAAACGAAATGTTTTTAATACAATTTTGCTACAGCGTTAGTTTCACCACTATTTTATATGCAACGCAAATTAGGTTTCGTATTAAATCGGATAATACTTTTATTGTTTATAAATTATTATTATTATTATAGGCTGATAATAAATTATAATGTTAAACCTGCCGCGGTTTTTTTTTCCGTTTCCATACACGCTCTGATCTGTTTATATCACTGCGTGGTCTTATTACATGGGACATTTATGCGTTGTGTTTATAATAATATAATGCAATAATTTATATATATTCCAGATGGGAAATCGATACGACGTATTGAATAAAGAGCAAATTTTATTTTCCCCTAATACCCTTTCAACTTGGCCTTTTATAATTAATAATTATAATAATAATAACGCCACCGCCGCCGCCGGTGTCTAATAATAGCGGGAACCCGTGGCGAGGGGGTTACTGTGGGTGTGGAACTTTGGGGTCGTAAATATGCGAGAGGAGAGTGCACATTGACAAGAGAAATACCTCCACCGCTGCTCTCGCGGTCGTTGGCAGTGTGGTAGGCGGCAAAAGCGGGGGAGGCGCAAATTAAATATACGGACGCGCGCGCAACTTTGACTGTGCCCCATAAATCACCAAGCTCGTTGTCACCGTCTTGTCCCCGCGCTCGTTTTTCAGGGGAGGGTCGAAAACTTTTTGGGTACCCGCCAAAATCTGTCGGCCAGTGATCGATACGCCAAATATCACAAATAAAAAAAAAGAAAATAATAATAATAATATACAACGTTCCAAAATGTCATACCACCTCTGCGAACGAAAACCAGGAACGTTTTAATCGAAAGGTGCAGTAGACAAATAAGAAATTTGCTGTGTCGCCTAAAACGTGCTGTACAGTTGCTGCAGGAGGTAGGTAAGTACTTGGAAATCGTCCAGGTTTGAATACGATGAAATTCAGTCGAATATATTATCAGGAAGATTTGTCGATTTTCATAACTTCATAAGTTTCTATTCATATCTAATAAGGGACGTCGAACGAATTTGGCAGGGCCACGACAATGCATGCTGCGGTCGCCCCCGTTTCTAATTTTAACGGTTTTCATATAAGTACAACGAAGCGGGTTTGGTGTCTATACACATAATTTTACGCGTGCGCATCTTTTCGGTTGTTTATGTTCGAAGTCATGGTTGGTTTTCAGGAGAAACTAAATTTAGAGGTGTCGCCCGGACGTGCAGGAATCCCGCGAGAGAATCCAGAAATAAAAATCCGTCCCCGGACCTTACGCGCGTAGGAGATTAACAAGGCGCCGTGTCGCCGGAAAAACTACACAGCGCCCCACCACTACCATCCCCCCGGTCAGTACCACCGCTACCTCCATCACATGCCATCACTGCAGGCTGAATGTACAGTTTTTTTTTGTTCATTCCTTTTGGTCCATGGAAAAAAGTTAAAAAAAAAAAAAAAGATCCTGGAAAATAATTTGTCTCTTTGAGCGGGTGACGTATTATACGATTTTTTCCCCGTTCAAATCCCTTTTTGTAAAACGGTATACACTCTAAAATATTACCCTTTAAAGGTTCAACTTTGTCTTTTAATAACGCTTAATGAATAGAGGGAAGAGATGAAAAGTTTCAAACCATTAACCGTGTAAAAAGACGACACGGAGCTCACCGCTATACATAGAGCGGTAGCCGGTAATATTTCTGAAGGCGACTGTGCTTACAACCCGCGAGAATATTCAACAGAAAATTATAATTTCTGGAAAACCCGATCGTAAATCTTATGCTCTTTTGAAGGACCACAAATAAAAAAGTTTTTATATTAATTTTTAATGGAAAATTGTGACCCGGTATTGAATAATACATTATTATTAGCGACATCTGTACCTACCTATGTCGTATAATAGACACGTTGCGGGCGTTATAGAAGAGTTGACAAATAATAATATATTCTAATTATTATTATTCTCTGAAAAACAGATTATAATTTTTTAAATAAAAGTTTTGAAACTTATTAAAGCACTATTTAACTATGTAAGTTACATACCAAACTAAACGCAACCAATTTATAATGGATTCAACATTTAAGATCGCACAACATAATACGGACTAGGAGTATACTGACTCGATAAAATATTCATAGCTCATATTTCATCCGCATACTATATAAAGTATATAGAGGTTCTCGATCGAAAGCCCCAGCGGGTGAATAATTTACTAATGTATTCTCCGTCGATTCGTAACTATAAAACGCAAATTTACAGTACGTGAGTAGAAAATAATAATAATATAGAAGAAAAGATATTAATTTAGTTCTTGCTCGAATTACCTATCCGTAACACGACTAGACCAATAAACTGGTTTTGATTTATTCCAAATGATTTTTTTATTTATCGCAAACGTGTAATTTAGTAATATCGTCGTAATTGTTGGTACCTAGTACTCCATTATTATTAGATATATAATTCTAATATATTGACGGTTGATTAACCTGTCCATACAACGTGTATTTATGCCTAAAGTGTAAAATACAATAACTAAACTACAATAACAATTTGAATAGGTTTTTTCTTTTGTTTCCGCCCACGTGAAATCATTCGAAAACGAACGAACAGGCGTTATACATGGCGTGGTAAACTAAATTAGGAATTTTCTACTCGGCGCGCTTCGTTTACGATGGTAAAATATAAATATATAAAATATAAATGCAATTTAAATAACTGCAGCACGGATAAGATACGTTTTCGACTGATATAGCAATGTAATTATTGGCGTGGACAAGCCCCACGAGGAAATATCATTATTCTCGCGGTGTCCGGACAGAGAGCAAAGTATAATAATATATAATATTATTATCATACAATATATTATAATACACGATAACCTTTAGACGTACGCGCGTCATTACTCGTCATTGGTTGCTTCTCGTCGCGAGTCCTTCCGTAGGGTGTATGTGCAGCGGTGGTCGTCGCGTAGTATTGTCGCCGGGGGTGGGTGTATGCATGCATATATATAGAGAGAGGGCGCGCGGCGATCACCCCTTCAACGCACGTAATCCTTCGCGGAGGCGGCGGCGGCGGCAGTGGCGCACACGGAAAGGACTCGTGTCGGAGGAATTCATTTCCTTTGCAGGGTCCTCTCGCACGCATATATACACATCTCACACACACACGCACCCGCCAACACGGTCGTCGTACCCATTTCTGCCACTAAATATATATATACATCAGTGCATTATACATACACGGAGAATATGCTATACCCTACACACACACCCACACACCATCACCAACCTTTTAAATCAATAAAACGAAAGAGACCTCTCTGGCACGAAGGGTCGTATATAATATATATATGTATATTGTATATATACTATACTATACGAAGGACGGACGGGGCGGACGTGTATATACTCTTCGTATATATATAAATATGTGTGTTTACGTAATGGAGGAGACGGGTGACCCGAAACCGAAGCAAAAGTTCAACCGCGCTCAAATGTCACGCGCGTTTCGTCCGCCCGCCACTCACTGCCGCCGACGCGGCCGCTGCGATAAAAAGGTTATGGCGGCGCGCGCAAAAGTTCTCACGCCGGAAATTATTTTTAACCGGTGGCAGGATCTCCACCGTCAGGAAAAACATCCCTCGGGGTATACGGATAGTGTGCGTGAATCTACTGCACGCTTGTGCGGGGGGGGAGGCCTTAACGAGATGAAAAACTAGCGTTCGCTAGCTGTATAGGTAAGTATAAATCGGTTGAGAAATAAACGACCCCATACCGGATAAACTATATATGTATATTGTATACTGTACAGCGCTGCACAGATAGGTACACACTAGTTATTGTCGATCCAACGCGACTATACATATGGATACACGACAAAATTACACAAAAAGTGAAATATCCTTTATAAATATTGTATATAATTTCACGATTTACGCTTTAAACACACCAAGGAGTGGTGCGTAAATTAGAGGGGTGAGTGTCTTGGCCCTGAAATTCCAGATTCGTGTATTATGTTGTGCGTCAGAAAATTATTATACTTACAGGTATAAAAATTATAAACGTTAAGACTTTATGTGAGTACCTATAGGTGCATATAGTGTGTATAAATGAATAAAGTTTTTAGTGATTTTAAAAATGTATTACTCAATATTCAATAATGTTTAAATGAAAAATGAAAATTATTAACATACATAAATAAATCGCCTACATTTAGACGTAACCCCTTAAAAATTACCTATGAGGGATAGATATAGATTTTGTTTGGGGCACAATGAAAATAATTCTGCAGATATATTATATGTATATAGAGGTACACCCGTTCATACCGAGTTGTTAATTGTGTTGTTCGCCGATTGTGTTAAAAGTCAAATACTATTTATCGAGTAGTTACAGTGACTGACTGTGACAAATGAGTTACAGCGGTGGAGTATTTTGTATTGTTTTAAACTTAGGAATGTTTTTTTATGTCTTGTTTTTGGGTATCTATTTCGAATGGATATTTGTCAAACTGCACGGATGGCGGCCCTTTTACAAAACTGGTGTTCATAACCTTCAACGTTGTGTTCTCGCTCAATAACGTTATAATTATTCAATTGTGCTCGGTCGCGTCCGCGCTTCAATTTACCAAATTATTATTTATATTTTGTTTGTCGTGGCGCATCCGACAGTCAGACGAATATATTTTTTGACGTGATATTATGTAGGTACCTACGTGTATTTATGTACGACGGCTAATATTTACTGTTCATACTTCAGACACAAACGCGGTTCCCCTTTTATTTTATTTTTTTTTTTTAGACAACATGTGTTCTTAAGAGACACAAGAGCATTGGAGGGCTCGCAGTGACGTGGCGTGTCGGACGTGGGGGACGAACGCGCTATGTAATTCATTAACGCTATCGTCTCGTTGGCATTCATCCGTAATATTCATCGTATAGTTAGTAAGAGTAAAAAATATTTTTAAAAAAACTCGCATCTACTCCTCCTTTTTCCTTCTATCGCGGACGCTACTACACCGGCCGTCGCCACTATATACTGTGTATAAAATAATAATATAATGATATGTATGACGCCGTCACACTGTGAAATATTTCGAGTTGACAAAATAATTCTGTCGTCCGCGCTGCAACACATCCCGCGACGTATGACATACATATAATAATAATATTAATATATACACATGTAGTTTAATAATAATAATAATAATAATATAAAATACCGCACCACGCGCACTAATAATAATTAATATTCTAGTGGGTTAATTTTTTATTCGAAACGAATATTTTATCAAGTTGCGCGACGGCAGTAGGTTTTTCGTCGCGACGCTTTGATTTATCGCCCGTTATTTATTTAACATAACGCCCCGCGATTTGATCGCGTACATTCGCGACTGGCGCTGCTCGGAGCTCATTAAACGATTTAATCCTCCCGCGGACCAAGTTCAAAACAGATTCCCCAAACGCGAGCGCATTACGAGAGAATCTGGCGTTTAGATGACAAACTTTACAACGATAATAATATATTATTATAAGCACATTATGTAAGTATATAAAATAACATATTAATATAATAATACACTCTATATAGTTACCACAATTTAGAATAGTTTACGTGCAATACATTACATTGTTAATATGCGACTTACGGTTATTACGACTTGTTCGCAGTGAGTATTGGGTTATCCACGATGGACGATCCGGCGTTTCGCGCACACAACGGGACGACAACACTGCACTATTGAGTATAAGACATAAAATATTATGTAAACTATATATATTATACGCCTACACTCGATAGTTTGTTGGAACACGAATTCGGGAGGCGCCGAATAAAAAATATATAAATACTTTATAATCGTCCGTCGACGCGGATGCGTATAGTAGTATGCTTACGCAAGGATCATACCGGACTGAAACGAAAGCGGAAAACGGTTCTGTGCCCGCTGCGGCAGGACGACGACTATATTATACGCGCGTTTGCAGTATTTGCCGCGAATACGATGCGTGAAATCACTTTCCAAAAATCGATATATAGTATACCGATAGAGTGTCTCCTATATACGGTACATTGTATTGTATAATAGACTTATATACTGTGATACCGTTATGTTGTATTATCATACCGATATCACCCCGAAAAAGGTCCGTCTATACATTACATATATATATTGTTATCATTGTTCTTGTTGTAGGTATACTGCATAATAGTTGTAGTTGAGGCCGCGTATACCGGCGACCGGAATTTTGTCATCGGTTGACGTGGGTCCTGTGGGTCCTGCGTGTCCTGCTTTATACGAAAATAAAAGCCTTAGCGGTCACGTATATGTAGACGATACGGTCCTTTCAAATTACGAATGTTGTATAGGTACAGTTACATAGTATGACGCAAGACGGATAAAGGACACGTTCGTATTTTTTCAAACATACGCCATGTCCTTTAGATTGTATACGTAGGTACCTATGTATGTGTGTGTATTCTAGGGATTTACTTTTATTGAACATAATATTATATAGAAGATATCCGTTGTAGGTCGCTTATTATTATTAGGATATTGTGTTCGGGCGAATGCGGACGATTGAATTATATATTATGTAATATTATTATAACGCAAACAATAAAACTATATTGTGAGATTCTCTGCGCAGTGTTATAATAATCGCTTTTTCTTAAGAACTGTAACAGAGTTTTTTTGATTTTTTTTTTTGCAATATCTGCGGTGAATAAAATATATTATATATTATACACAATAAGCTTATATAATACCTACACGTCGCGTTCAATGCGTGGATTGCGTACATTGACTATAGCCTATATAGGTATATGCTATATACCTATATAGAACTCATATACACAAAAAAATGCACCTAACTGTATATTATCAATACATACGAAGTTCAGGTTTAAAAACCCTTACTTGCGGCACACTCGATTATTTTTTTTCCGTTCGATGAGTGCGCGTTTCTATTTATTATTATTTCGAATAGTTTTCAAAATAAACGCAAAGTGTCACCGTATTTTTAGATTTATATACGCGCACCACGGTCCACAGCTACAACTGCGACGGTGACGGTGACGACGACGACGACGCATGGGCGAAAAAAAAATTTATGCGACTCTCAGGACTCGTATATAGCGTCAACGTAAAACAGTCATCCGCTTCGTTATTATTCGAAAAGTCAACTCGTAAATCAATTACCATTAATTCATTATATAAAATATATATAAGTTATTATGTATATATATATAAATTTTACACTTTTTAATTTTCCGAAATGCCTGTCTCGCAATCGTCGCATTTATATACATATTGTATAAACACACTATATATAGAACGGCGATATATACCATATTATTATAATTATATTATATATTCGCCTACGCGAAAGTACGAGAATATCCGAATAAAAAACGCCCATTTATTTATTTTTAACGAAATAACACTCATTTTTAACTGGATTCCGAAAATGATTTCCAACATACCGGAAACATGACGCATACGCTGCGGAGAGGTCTCGGCGGCGATGGACAAGGCGGGAGGAGTGAGCTAGCGACGGTCCCGCGGGAATCGGCGTTTGAACTGCCAATTGATTGGGTCCGACGTCCAGCAGGGGGTTAGAAAAACACGGTCGAACGAATGGAGTGTGTATTGTATAATGTATATATATATATATATAAACACGAGTCCGCGAGGAGAAACGAGAGAGAAATTTTCAGGGACGATCCATATCCATGCACGAGTGTTATTTAGGGATAATCCCGGTGGATTATGGGTATTATATATATATGAAACGAAACGATGAAAATAACGCAGGGTAAAAGAAACTTATATTTTTTTCCCTCCGCAGTCGATAACAATTGCTGCCGAGCTTATAGTCATGTATACGCTTACGGTTCGGCGTCGGATGTTTTAGCAAAAATATAAAATAATAGGTACCTATACCTACCGTTTCTTGCGTGCTGCAATAGACGGTTCTTTTTTATTACTCCTTGCAAAATGGGCATAACTTTACACGGTGAAAGGGTAAAAATGATGAAATTAATTACACACTCCAACTGCGGCAGAAAAAAACCGACTACCGGAAAAACTATTCAATTTTCTCGAACGTTCTAAGAATGTTTACGTGTGCATTTGTATACATAGGTATATATAATATATATATATACAAATACGTTGCCGTAGGGGTTTTGAAATCCTTCGATGTGACGGAGAAGGTTGAGGGGTGGCTCTGCGGAGGGGTTAACGGGTCGACGGTTTTGTCGGGCCGACAGCACAAACGGTATACAGCGAGGTGATGTGAGCGGGTATGGGAGGTGGCGCGTACGGAAATCTGACACAAAGATAATACGGGAGCGAATGATAAACGGTCCGCGCAATAGAATGTCAACCTAATGGATGATCGATGATCCGGTCTCAGGGTTTCGGGTTCCTCGAGCCCGGTGGCTGGGAGACGGTGGTGCGGTGCAGGAAAAGTCCTGCGGGGTAGATGAGGGTGTGGTTGATGGTGAGGTGGTAGCGGTGGAGGAAGACCGTCGAAGAGTGTGAGAGAGTAGAGCGGATGTGACGGACGGAGGGGAGCGATGTCTCTCCCTTATAATATTTATATATATATAGTTGATATCGTGCCCCCACTCCACCGTCGGCTTTCTCCGCGGTCACCGAGCGCGTGTTCGCGCAAGTGGAAAACGAACACAACGAAGATGAAAACTCAAACATGGCCGACCACCGCTTTGGTACGGACCAGATGAAAATCCAATTAAGCCCCGAGGGCTGCCCCGTGAGGCGACGCAACTTCCCCCTGCACGGAACATTTTTTTTTTTCGATAAAAAAAGATTTTCTCTTTTTTCCTCCTATGCAATAATACGCGATATGGATACCGGAAGCGAGTCTATACTGACGATTTTATAAAAAAAATATTGATTAAACTAATTTGAATAAAATAGATTTAAATTTATAATATCATAAATATTAATTTTAAGAAGGAATCGTTCGACGATATATTTTGAAAAATTAAAAATTGAACTAAATCATTGTCATGTCGACCAATGCCGTCGTTCGGCACGATTGTGACTACAATATTTTTTATATGGCTCAACTCGGGATCAATGCGGTTGGATCGCGCGATTTGGATTGGCATGTGATAAGACATGATATATTATTATTTACACGTCAAATGCTGTAGTGTGCGGATCGAGAGAGGGAGAAAAATAAAGGTACACTCTAGACGAAAAATATATATATAATATGTTATTGGCTATTGCCATTAAAATAATTGTAACGCGCTTCAGGGCCGCCGATCAAAATACAAACGTCGCGGGGCTTAACGGCCATGGTTCGACAAGACTACAACTATCGAATCCTTGGAAAACGAGGGTGATGGCGGTGCGAGGGTGGACGGATTTTCTCGAAGTCGTTACTATGTGTGTGTGTGTGTGTGTGTGTGTGTGTGTGTGTGTGTGTGTGTGTGTGTGTGTGTGTGTGTGTGTGTGTGTGTGTGTGTGTGTATATATAATGTTTATACATCGATTTTGCGGTCTCGTAGCACGACACCGCATATTCGTTGTACGTATTATTTATCCTAAAATATGATATATTATTATTAATTAGGTGCAGTATATAATATAGGCATATAGTTCCGTAATTATGATACTATTATGATTATTATTCCATCGTTTAAAATATTATATATACCAACGACTTTTAAAGAAACTCGAGCGCACTTTGCACACGAGTTCAGTATCTATATTTCAGTATATATATACTAATAACCGATATGTGCAATACAGCAGTAAAATAATGATATATTATATTATAATATATTATGTTATAACATATCATACTCAACTGCAGTTTTCAATCATATTATAAAATTTAATATTATTATGATATAACAAAGAAGAAACCGCGGCATTGTTTGTTCGCCATAAACGAAGATTACACATGAAATTGTTCTATTCAATTATGATAAAGGTCTAACGTGTCTAGCATTTAGTATATATAGATAATTTACATGTAATCGTACGAGTATACACATTTATAACAGGTGTATATATATATAAATAGGCATAAATACTTACTGGTATTGGTATATGTTATACTTAGTAGTTAGTACTACTTATAAATTATATACATTTTTTTTGGCGTGAGTCTACGTGCTTACATCTTTAATTTTTTATAAATTATCTACATCGTAAATAACTATCATGATTTTTTTATTATTTATTACCTATTTATATCAATATGTTACAGAATATCATATTATATAGAGTTAATATGGTACGATTCAATAAATTGTAGTATGTATTTTACACAACATATATTATACAAACAAAAAGTATCATTTCGGGTGTTTCTTATACCTATTATTATCGTTCTATAATCAATGCTATTCTATATTGTTAAGTTTGTATTGCGTTAGATATACAATATAATCTTTTTTTTAGTCCAAAATGTTAATGTATACATTATGCTTACATTGTACACTTTTCAACCTTGACTTCATAAATAATAAATAATCCTCACAGCTAATTACATGGGTTATATTATTTTAATTTTTACAATGGATATAAGTACCAAAAAAGTTTATTTTAAGTGTTACGCTTATTAAATATCTCATCAAAACGTTCAGGAAGTTTGTGTATGAAATTATATAATCATAGTTAATGATTTACTAGTTTTTGTGATTTAATTAGATGTATACCTACTCGTAAATAATACCTACATCTAAACACAAATCTTTTTAAATATTTAATTGTTCACAATTGTATTAGAATATTTTAATTTGTTCGTACGCATATTGTTTTGGATAACAATTAACATTAATAATAATTGTGTGCATAATATATAATATTATGTAGGTATTATATATACACTGTATATACTAAATACCATCTGAACCTGAGACGAAAAATAATAATTTCTTATACCTACATATAACAACTGTGCGTATTTTTAATTACGCGCAAATATTCAATTGAGATGTAATTATTCATTTCTCATGTCCCAAAATATGGTTTATATTATAATTATCAAACATGTGTATAATTTAATATGAATAATTTTATTTTGTATATTATACACATTTAAAGTACGTATATGGCTTCCGGATATATTATATTTACAACTAAATTATAAAGTAAATATAATATAGCTTTATATTAAAAAATTTAATACCTACGTGTACTTACTAAAATGTGGCCAATGTTTAAATAAATATAATTTTTGTAATTATTTTCATATACCATGATTTAAATACCTACACTTATTAATGCAATTAATTAATCAACTAATTGGAATATTTTCAAACCTTTCTTTAACTTAATACATATAGATAATGATACAATAAATGAGTACAAAAAATTAGTGTTTCGTACCATTATGGTTCTATGAAAATATAAGTAGGTATTATCTAGATTGCGTTATTAAAATTAAGACACGGATATTGAATATCCAATTGAATGGATACTATAAGTTATAATATATAATATTATAATATATTATAAAAATTATTTAACATAATATGTTAAATATTACTTTAACACGACTCTAAAATATATATTATAATAGTGTTAATACATTATATCGATAATACTGGATTAATAACTCAACAGTAATTTCTTTAAACGATACTATACTGTTAATTTGAAGGTATGATTATTAAATTTTACACAGTTTTGTGATACAGATATTAATTAAAATTATGCATATACTATACCAGTGTAGAATGTCTGCACAGACAACAAACCAAAGGGTATGATAATTTAATAAATTAATGTCCATTTTCCTTGGACATCTATTTTACCATCTTGCACCATAATAATAGGTACCTATTGTGGATTGAATCAAAATATCTAAGCATATAATCTAAACGATATAATATTGTATACCAATCGCGATCCACGCCAAAATTTCTACCACTGCGCTACAGCTGTATTTTAATTCAGTAACTATAGGAATAATCATAAAAATAATAATACCTAACATCGATACGAGATAACTGCACAAGACATTCCAGTGTGGTATTAATACACAGAATATAATATTGTCCGTCCGATTATAATATTATACTATTTATACTTCCGATAAACATAACAAGCTACGCGTCTCATTAGTGCCATAAAAATAACGTCATTCAAGTGGTTTATACATTTTACTGTCGACCGATCACTATAATATAATATGGCAATAAATGACCAACCGCCTTTCTTTCTTTATTTTTTTCTTTCAGTCTTAAACAACCGTCTCTACTATGATGGACAACACTACCTACCCGTTTCACATGCGAGCATCGGAATTTTTTTCTGTTTCTCCATCGTAACCCCCGGGAATCTACGGACAAACTGACGAGAATTTATTTGCACGCACGCATAATATATATATATTATGCAAAATAAGATGTCATTTTTTTCCCTAACATTTGTTTGAAATATACAATCTTCAAAACTATTAACAGCAATCATTATATAACAGTACCTAGCATAATTGTAAGACTGTATCGACTTATAATATTAATAATACTATACTTAATAATACTATAGTGAATTCTTGTTTTGAATAATTTTTTTTTTTTTATATATACAGTGCGCATTCGGTATACGAGTGTAAAATAGTATGTTGTGATTACGGTTTGCAATAATTATTACACCGCCGTGTCAAGTTTCACTCGAAACGATCAACAACACTATCGACGAAATAAAAATGTATATTATAATATAAGGCGTAGGTACGGAACGTACACACAACGTATATAAAACGATATCAGGCGTGTATCGTATAGTCGGTGTGCGTAGGTAGGTTAGGTCTTATAGGTACCTATATAAACATAATATTATAATAATAATGTACGTTCGAGAAAGTCTATTCGAGAAAATATACTTCTGAAATATCATATACCGCGGTGTCGCGACCGAGCATGCAAACATACTTTACGCACACGACGTCAATAAATTCCGATTATAATATTATTAATACTGTTTAACGGTTTTCGCAGCGATATATTATTATTATCATAATATCGTAAAAAGCCACACGCGTATCTTGGTGCGCGGCAACGAGTTGATTTCCATCGATTAATAATTATGAAATATAATATTGTACTCGATTCGCCAATATAAACCTCGCAACTATAGGTATCTATAATATATTATCGACTGCGGTAAAACTAGTTTCGTTTGTATTTCATCGTGATCCACACTATAGGTATTGGGACCCATGTAATATAAGTTGTATGTATTATTAAATTATAGTAACGCCTGTATTATTGTATCGTTTACAGCAGTGGCACATACAGCAGATATTTTCAACGAGAGAGGGGATACCTATATAAAAAAAATTATAACGTGTATTATGAATATTGTATATTATATATTATATCAAAATGTTTTTAAATTTCAATAAGTTGTATACATAATATTGTAAAAAAATATCAAAGGGGTTTGTACACCCCCACCCCCTCCCTTTGTGCACGCCTCTGGTTTACGGTTGACTCGAGTTGTACGCCGAGAAGAGCAAATCGCAGAACCTATCTATATCCACGCGAATATACTATCTCGTAGAACTCTAGCGTGCGGTTCTTGCGCTTTCTGGGCGTATAACTACCCGGAAAACGATAGGTAGGTAAGTACGACGTCACCTAGTTTACCCGGACGTGATCGGGTTGGGAATAAGCGGCACCGAGACGACGACGGACTCGTGGGCCGCGCGTGCAGCGAGACGAGAGACGAGAGAACGAGGAAAAAAACGTCGTAACGGCCATCCGGGAAGCCGATCGGAAACGGGTTTGGTTTTCGCGTGGATACGACGTGGCAAATAATATCGGTCCGAAAAAAACGTATACATAATAATATTATAAAATAATGAATTTTTCTCACGACGGATCGACGTGTATGTATTATACATATTATTATATTATTCGAATTTTTATTTTTATTATTATTTACCTGTTGGGCTCGTCCTACACCATCGCTTATTATAACGGCGCATAACATGAACGCGGTGCAGGCGGCCATCCGCGGGCTTCCGACGACCGCTCGCGCCTCCTCCGCATCGGTTGACATAATATTATTGTAATCGTGTGCGTTAGTACAGCAGTATCGTTTGCGAAAAATAACAATAATCGTATTCAGCCTGCATCGCCGAATCGTCTTGGCGTCGTCGGTCGCTCACGGCTAACCCTGGCCAACAGCTATACACTGCTGCATCGGAGAGCACCATGTAGCGTGCACCTCGCCGTTGCGAAACAGGCCCGAAAATCGTGACCGGCGCGCGTCCGTTCTGTGACGACGATCAAAATACTAATTCTTCGATACTCGCGATTTTATACGGCCGCACGTTATTGTTATTATACACATAGGCATATTATATATATGTGTGTGTGTGTGTGTGATACAATATAATGTGTATACACTAAAAAAAAACAAATAATAATAATAATAAAAAAAAAATCACAGCGCCCGGTCAGTTTGCTATCGCTGCTTCTATTATATATACCTAATATAAGCAGCGCAGGTGACCACCCAGAGCGGACGCCCGACGGCGAATTTTTATTTGTTGTTAATACGCGCCCGAATTTTTTTTTTCAATCTAACCATTTTTTTTTTAACTCCGTCTTAAAAAAAATAAAAAGGGTCGATTGTTGTCGTTTTATTATTTAGAAATCTTATTATCGCGATACCAGCTATTATAATATATAGGTACACGGCGCAAAATGTGTAACTGTATGCTTATTAACGTCCCACATATTTTATTATATTAGCTTGTACCTATATAGCTACCGGTGTTTTGGTAAAGTGCGAGTTACTTATAGCCAAATACGATTACCACCTATATAATAATATATATTATAATATTTATACTATATAATATATACCTACGCGCAACAACCGAAATACCGATTGGCTCATACATCGATGGCTATATAAGAGGCCAAAAGTTGTACGTCACAAACACTACATTTTACAGGAGAGCAGTTATAAAATTTTAAATTATTCTACACCAAATAATTTTTTATGTAGATTTTGGTTTTTTGTTGTTGTGATTTATTTATTTTGAAAATATTCTGTAATTACATAAATTATTACTTTTAGGTTAGTGGCAATTTTAGTATATTTTTACCGTGGACATACAAGGTTTTGATGGACATCTTAAAAGTTGTTAATTTAATATAAACTCTAGTTAATTGATGAATATAAATAGTTAAAATATACCTAAGACTATTTTTTTTTATATAAAAATTAAATATGTTTATATAACTGTTGTTTAAAGGTTAAAAAAATAAAAATATTTGAATTTTTTATTAAATATGAAATATAAAAAATTTGCATTTTTCATCAAATTTTTAGTCAGATAAATTTATAATTTAATGTTATTTTATGCTAATTAAAGATATCACATTTTTAAATGTAAGAAATAATATATGCCATACGTTAGGTATCATAGTTACGTCCGAACAAATTCATTTTTTTATAAATAGATTAACAAACTCAATATTATCTTAAACATTACAAGTCCAAAATCAAATGAATTGTTTTTGACAAAAGTAACAAGTTCGGACTTGTTATAATTTTCCGCTTAAAATGTTGATCAAGTTAAAATATTTGTTGTATGTCTCATTAATAATTGAGGACTTGTAATATGTGTGCACTAAAAAAACCTATTTTGCGATAAAAACACAAAAATTAAAGTATAAATAAACCATATTTTGATTATAATATTGACTTATAATATTTTACCGAATCAAAAAGACGACAAAGATTAAGCAAATAAACTTATAAAACGATTTTGAGAAAAAATGAACATACAACTTTTGACCTCTTAGCCATCGACATACAGGATGATTCATTTAACGCAAGTCATAACACTCAAACTGTTCAAATTAATAATTATTACACACGCATTTTTATTGTTGTCGTTTACAAAATTAAAAATTAATAAAATGATAACAATACGAAATAGTTCCAAGAAAAATGACGTTTTATTACGACTTTAAATTGTGTGAAAATATTTTCAAAATTGCTAATAGTTTTTAAAATAATTAGTGCGTCGTTAATATGTTAAAGAATTACCCTTTAATTATATTATATTTTATATTGCACCTAGTATTACCTGCACAGTGCACAGTGTTAAGAGTGTAAAACGAATGGTCAACATTTATAGGAATCCAAGAGTAATATCACAATATTATAAATTATAATGTAAATGGACAACTCAGCTGGGTCGAGTAAAATAATAATAATAGGTTGAGATATTATAATATTAGCCATTAGGTATACGACAAATAGAGAAACAGATAAATACTTTTCACTCGACAAATAATGTGGCATACCACGAATATAATCAGTATGTTCAACCCCGAGTGGTGAAAAAGGATATGATTTTGTTCATATTATGATCAAGAATATCAGTATGGTGATTTTTATGACATATTGACATGTAGGTACATCGCATTGAAATGCGATGGCTTTATATGAAATATGTGTAGAGACGCAATTGTAAGCAATAAAGTATAATTGATTATCTCTCTTAAACAACTAATATAAACACATTATACTGGAAATAATTAATATATATTTATGTATATTTTGTTTATCTTAAAATCAAACTAATTTGTTCAACTTGTAAGTGAGCATAACATGTTACATCTTATGTATAAGTACGTATACTCGTTTGTATAAATTATCGTGTTTGACTTTTTGTAAATATTTATAAAACCGTGTTTTTATTTGTGGCATTAATAACGATAAGACATTTTTAAATATTGTGTACCTATATAATATATGTATACCTTTTCATGAAATATAAAAAACACTATTAAAATAATATATTTTGTTGTCGTCAAAGTTATAAACCATGTAATACATTATTTATTGAATAATTTAACAACAAATGAGAGCTACCTATTACCTATAGCTACATTATAGGTGTAACTCTAGGTGTAACGTGTAAAAGGCACGCGAGATTTCAATTTTTAAGAATCCTGCACGTAACCGAGACGCGCGAGTACGTATATATTATTGGTACTATATGGTCTGCGATCAGGTTTCTGGTTAGAAAAATATATCCTGTGTAATCATTTGGTATAAACTCGACTAATTAATAATTATATAGATACTCAGCTGGTGTGTGTAAGTGTATAATATAATATTATTACGTACCTACCTAATATTACAGTAAAGGTATGTTAAAGGATTGTTCACATTACATATACGTGTCAGATCCTTATCGAAAACTTATTTAATTATAATATAATATACCGGTTGAAAATTCAGACAACGAATAGTAAAAAAAAATAAACGTTCGTTTGAAAAAGAAACCGTTTGTTTTGCACGTACAATCGATAAGGACTTGACATTTTGACCCAAAACGGAGAGGTGCTCGACTCGTATATTTTAGTCTTATAATGGAAGGAAAAATAGAAATTTAAAATAAAAACGTGAAAAACGACCGTAAATCATAATATTACGAATATTATTATTTACACGTCGCGCGCGCGCGCGGGTCAAGACTATTAAAATACCGGTACCGAGATTTTAATCCCGAAAATAAAAAATTAAAATTATAAAGTCAGGCCGTAAACACGCGGGCGCCATCTACCGCAACCACGGTCGACCGCGGTAGGACGGATCGGCGGCGCGACATCTAACGGACGTGTCTCACCACCGTCGACGACGACGACACGGGCGGTTGCCGGGCCAGTGTAGTTGTAGTAATAATGTAAATTACATCCATTAAACTGCCGTTTTCGCTTCTTAATGGCCCGTTTTTATTACCCGGTCCGGACAACAACTTGTATACGTGCGCGCGGGCGGGTGTTTATTCTCTCTCACTCATTCACCAGTATATTATATTATTATAGTCGTATTAAGTATATTAATAATAATAAAGTGTAGGTAGTAGTAGTAGTAGTAGTAGTAGTAGTAGTAGTATAATAGTAGTAGTGGTGGTGGTGGTGAAGCCGTTAACGTCCATAACCTGGCACAATGGTTTTCTCCTTAGGCCGGGTCTACCCGTCTACGCGGACCGCTTCGCACAAACAGTCGTAAAAATAATAATAACAATAAATAAAATATAAAATACCGTTTTCGACCTTGTCCCGCGCCACCGTGTGCGACCGTGTTGCGTATTATTATTATTATTATTATTATTAATATTATTGTTGTTGTTGTTGCTGTCGTAGTGAAGCTTTAGAGATCCGAACGAGAGCAGAGCACGTGGCCGATGTTACAACCTGTACCTATAATACACTAGACCTCTACCTATAATTGTCGTTTTACGTGGCGACCGACCGCGCGCGATGAATGAAAACGTGAGGACTGTGACCTCTGTAACATTATATTTTCGTCCTTATCGTACGATGCAATGTCGTGTGCGATAAATTATTATGCGGCACCGACGTTCGCACCCATACACGTCCGAGGACGTTCGTTTCGAGAATAAAATATCATGATAATATTATGTTTACATCTTCTCCGATCTAGTCACCGCTGGTGTAGTAGATGTCATGCGATGTTATTGTACCGCGTTGTTGTGTTATTCAGGAACAACTATTTTATATCATTTAAGGTTAGCCCGATGCTGGTTTAAATAATTGTATTCCGAATTCCACCGCTAATTCAACCCATTGCCGTATGATTTGATGGTTTTTATTTTATATTATAGAGGTATATAGTATATATTTTATATTATTCGATTAAAGCGAATAACGTTTCAATGATAACATATTAGAACGTGAATAACTTACTCAATATTATAATATTTTTCGACTGTAGTCGTGTTCTTAAATATATTATCTGATAATTTAAAGCGTGCTCTCTAACCGCTCGCCCGTTTCTGTCTCTATCTGTCGGACGTCCCGCGAACCAGTAAGGGCTCTTCCATACACTGCCGCATAAAAAATAAAAGTCGTTTCGAATTGTACAAACCTTTTTACGGCTTCTATCTATACGTAGACGGCTACTTTATATCGCGATAATGGATCCACACGCGCTCTAGACAGTGTGACGACGCTCCGAGTGCGGATACGTAAATCAAGCTATACGGGACTCGCGCCGAAAAACGCGCGGAAATTCGAAGATAACAGCTCACCGACACCGTCGTCGTAGATCGAAATCGTAGGAACACTTTTCTCGTCAGACACTTCATTTCCGGTAGATATCTAACAACAACGACTGCGGCGGTGGCGGTGGCGGCGGCGGTTAGGCCACGAACCACACCTACGCATTTCCGGTATTTTCCATATTATAATATCTCTACGCCACGATTGTTCGGCCGGTTTAATAATTATTATCGTCGGCCACGGTCGGCCGGCCAGATTAGAGTAGCCAAATTACAGGTTAGTGGTGTGTGTCTGCTGCAGCGGCCAGCGAGTGTGTTCATGTAAGCGCGCGGCGGCGATAAGTGCAGGTGCGGCTGTGAGGGGAGGGAGTCCGTTGCATGAGGATAGGTCGAGGGGCAAAAAAAAGGGGTGGCGATGGGGGGTATTTAGTGGAGGGGGTCGTCGCCGAGGCGTTTACCCGGCAGATGGTATCAGCCGCGGCGGCGGCAGAACGACATTTCGTCGGGTGTGGTTGAGCGCATACCACCCATGTTGAACCCGTGCCGGTTGTATTGCTGTGGAGCACGGGACCCGGAGGATATAATGATAATGGTAATAATAATAATAATAATATTATTAATATATTACGTTCTATGTGTGTGTTTATATGTATACCTATGTATAGACAAATCGTTACACCCATACCATCGTCTTTTGTTTATCGTTGTCGTCGACGTCGTAGTTTTATTTCGTTTTCACTATAGCCCCTTCTCCCACCACCTTTCTAGGTCCATTCCGCGGTCCAGATTATATAATTATTGTTATTATCATAACATAATAATAATTATTATTATTTATTATTATTATTATTATTACGAGTATACCATTCGTCAAACGGTGTACCACGTTTATAGTCCGGCGGCGACGACGACAAACTGCATGTGGACCCCCTGCGCGTCACGAACCGAGGGAAAAAAATGAACACATTATTATAATAAAGTGAGAGAATTTGCCGGTCGAATGGTAGGTACCTATATAATAGTAAACGGTACACGTGTATATCAATAATATCGTTTTTCGGTGGATTCACGTAGAGGTACAAATCCTACTATGTATGGACGTCGAGAATTTCGAAACGAGCGGAGAAAATAATTTACGATACGAGAAACGTACGTCATCGAAACCGAAAATATTTACATCTGCGGGTGTCTGAATAGGTATACCTAGATGGCTGATATTAGTTATATACCTAGGTGGTATATTCAATATACGTTCGTAGTCGTAGTTGTACACATAAAATATAAAAATAATAATTGAAAACGAAAATAATCAATTTAAAAAATATTCAAAATTCATAATATGATATTTTAATAATATTATGATCATTGAAAAATATACCAACGAATTTATTAATATATATGTAATACTGTAAGTCATGTACATAAACAAAATTTCAATATTATATTTTATCTCACATACACCACTACATGACTCATATTCGTACAATGCAATAATTAATGAAACGCAGTGTCCTACATGATTTATCGTGTACTTGAATGGCCGTCGTATTATATATTATTACCATTTATCATTAATTTAGCCTACGAGATTGGTATTTCTACGATAGTAATAATTAGGATCGCGTATTTGTATTCTGGACAATGATTGAATTAATATTTACAATAAATTTATATGCTAATGACTGCTGGAATAGACGTTAAACGATAAAAAAATTACATGAAAAAATCCAAAACGTTTGGCATGACAATTATTATTATTCCACCGCCCACTTTCTCTTAGTAGGTCATAACTAAGTTATGAAATCAAAAATTAATTTTTTATACAGCTATTGTGGTAAAAGCGGGTATCTAATATAATATAACGTTTCTGTTATAGATGATAATGTCCATTATAATAATAACACAACACGCGCATTTTTAAATGTTCGACTATGCGTTGTATAATATTGTATAGGTACGACACGATAACCGCATAATTAATATTAATTCTTTTTTCCACAAAGCGAAATAATGAAATTAATTTTTCGCCGTCGTCGTCATTCCAACGTACAGCCGCGATAGGTCACAATATTTTATGTTCAGTCGCGTTATAGGTCCTAAAGGTAGTTAGATTTAAGTTTAGGAGTATTACGACTGTAATAGGTCGCCAGATTTTGCGTTCAGCCTCGAACGGACACTGAAAAAATCTATTCCGCTGCACGCATACACTTGTGTGAGTATGAAACAAAATGGATCCAGTGATGGATTTAAGATAATGGTGGGTGCTACATTATGTTGATAATAAAACTCCTTAGGTTACTACCTATACTTATCGTGTACAACTTCAGGGTAAAAACCAAATTAACCTATTTTGGGTAGTAGGTACTCTACAGTTAATATACGTTTAGTTATACGTGATAACTGTTATCTAAGTACAATTTATAATTAAATAAAACGGATATGCGGGACGGCGGGTCAGCCACTGAGCAGACGTAACTTTTACGGTACCTGTACCGCGGTATATCAATATTATAATATCGTTAAGCATATAGCAAATCATACTATATAGTAACGCGGTCGTGCCGCGACGGCCGTTGAACGCGCATTGTGCGCCCGATGAATCTTTATTAGTAATTTAGTAATAGTGCGCGGTACAAAATGGGAAAACGCGATTGCTCGTGGCACGGGGCGACGGACGGGCGGCATGGCGGGCGATCGCAGGACGGTGGTGCCGGCGTGGGGAGGTGCCGTCGTGCCGCAAAGGCGATATTTACGACCGGCGGGCACGCGAATTTGATTCTAAACACGGATAAAAAAACGACCGGTGCCTGACGTGGGACGTCGGGGGCAAATTGTGTTTCGGGACACACGACGAGGGGGAACACGGAAAACGAACGGGGAAAAAAAATACATAATATACATATACATATACGTTATATATAAATAAAAATAATAATAATTACTGGGTCTGAAAGCCTTGCGTTGATTCTGTACGCACGCATGTCGTCAGCGCCGCACGTCATGTGCGCCTATAGTGTACCTATTTACCTATTCCTACCAACCCGAAACATTAGGAATAATAATAATAACAATACGTATACATTATATTGTGTGTGTGTGTGTGTGTGTGCGTGTACTAATAATATGTACAGGTACCCCCTGATGTAATAATTTAATGTGTACCTACGTACATATACACGTCATACATTCGAAGTCGAAAGAAAACGATGAAAATACATAACATAATATTATTATGTAGAAACGAAACCGAAATCGCGTAGGTATGCAAATATGAAAATTAAAAACGAAAAAACGTGTCACGGCAGTCGTAGTCTGTTGTAGTGTTATAAATGCAAACACGATGATGATGATAATAATAATAATAATAATAATAATAATAGTATAATAATGTTTATTGATTTCCAACATTATACAGTATTCATAATATAGGGAGGATGACAACATATATAGTAAGTTAAACTAGTATGTTGGTCACGTCCAAGTCGTGGCGGTGCGGAGATAAGTGTTCTTCATCTGGGTTGTAAACTATTGAGTAAGTGGCGCACCCCTATGTAGGGGGGCTGATGTGGTATATAACCCCACAGACAATTTTTTCTGACTGTTAATTATTTTTAGTTCAAAACGTACATTTAAATTTTTTTAACAATACAATTATCGATATTGGCGTTACGAATTTAAGCGGATTAAAACTTACTTATGGAATAAACAATAGTATTATTTGTCAAACGTTTTAATTGTTAGCTATATTTAATTGTTTACAAGAATTAATTTTTTTTTGTTTATTAGGCTAGACGCCTAGACGTAATAGATTAACAGTATTAACAAACTAGCCAAAAAACTAGTTAACGGAAAAAAAAGCCCCCTCAAAAATTAAGCAGTGGAATTATTATAAAGCTAATATATACAAATGAAGTAGTAAAGCTAATACAAAGCGATTGATTAAACCTAATGATACTTATGTATGAAAATAAATAATATCAATCATTGACCACTGTGCATTGTATTATAAAACAGCACCGCGATAACATAATATTATTTTTATTTTTATAATAGTAATAATTTTTTTTGCAACAATACTAATCAATAATTATACACATTTTTTTGTGTAACATACACAATTTACAATATTGCCGTAGCAGAGCTTGTGCTAGGGGTGCTTTCTTAGAAAGGAGAAGTAATTAAAGTATATGTACGTAGCCACGTAGGTAAGCACTAATAACAAATAAATAACAGCTTAAAATTAAATTACCAAACATTTTATTAGAAAAAACAATTTTACCAGACGTAAATTATAATATCATGGAACATCTAATACAGACTACGACAACATGAAGAAAACAATTTAGCAACTATACCTTAGTGACAAATCGACAATTTTATAATACTGTAAATATTATTATCGTGTAAATTATAAAAGCATCGCGACAATACAATATTAAATAATAATATATTGTCTTGTCATATTATTATTGTGCGCGCCACGGCGGACCTTTGTGAGGGGGGAGGGCGGACGGCGATTGTCGTTTTTGGGAACGTCGGGCCCCGCCGCGAATTTACAAATACACGTTATATATATGTACACGAACAGATCAATATATTAACTGTCATAAGCGCGCGGGGGCCGCGTGTATGCGCTGGCGATTGTATATAATATTATTATATCGTCGTTTCGCCGGAAAGGCGGTCCCTCCCGCTACATACAGTCCTGTCCTCCGCGCTTTTGGCGAGCCTCCTCCGCCGCCGACCTTTCCGGCGGCGAGGGTCGCGCACGACAACCATGTTGTGCACGCGCTCGCGCGTGTGTGTAGGTCCCCGCACCCGTGTGGGTAATGGGGGGGGGGGGCTCCGAAATTGTTTTCGCGCGAGAAAGCTATTATTGCGTTTTGAAAAACCGTTTTTATTTTGTTTTAAACGAATATAATTCGGCGCTATAAAATAACGATATATATAAAACGTTTCCTTCCACGTTCGGCCTGCAATAGTCGCGCGGTGTTTTAACGCGCTAACACATAATGACGATAATATTTTTACAACATAATACTATAAACTGAACGCGTATTATATAATGGTTCGCGATTATTATTATGGACATCGGTAAACGTAAACATATATCATACTGTTATTATGGCGATGACCCATCATATGAGCCTGCAGTGACGACTTGAACTATTTTTTCATTGACTCCCATTTATAATACATTTTGCACATAGCGCTGCACCCTGAACGTTCTTTCACTGCTCTCCAAATTATAGTGAATTTATATAGATTGTTATTTGTTAGCACAGTTAAAGAACATTTAAAAATTGATCAAACTACATTTTCCAACAGTAGGACAACCCCTCATTAATATTCCTGTGATTCACGTCCATGAGTATAAATATTATTACCGTTTTTTTGGTGGTCCATATAGCAGAAATTTATACTCGAATTTTGGGCACTGCAAACAACTCGGGAGTAAAAGTCCTAATAATCCATAATACATGCCGAACGGATCATCTCGCGTATGCAATAATAATATTATTATAACTTTTATGTAAATTATATAGGTAATACCAGTATTGGGTCGAAACTTAAAATTGATATAATTTTATTATACGAACCGCGGTGAACACATTCTGCGTGTACGTATGTAGGTATAGCTAAACTACAAGTGTAAACACAAATGTCTTTCTCCTCTCGGCCGCGGGACCCTCCTCCATCGACGGGCAACGCGAAAATGGGATTTTGGCGGCTTATCGAGGGTTTTCGGTTGAACACACCGAACTGTGTATTGCAATTTATCTTCCGCAAGAGTCGCGATGATAAATTGCGTCGCAGTTACAAGTAAAATACGGAGTTTTCATCAGCGAAAATACACACATAGCGCAACGGCGTGACTTTAAAAAAGATAATACTTTTTATACATATATTTAATATATACGGTTTTAAAACGCGAATAAATACCGGTGACAATATATGTTTAACCCGTAGGTACCCTCCTCTACAGACTGCAGCAACGCGCGATTCGATAAACTATTTTCTTATTAAAATATCGACGTATACCTTACCTATATATGAACGAGCAGAAAAAAAACAATATATATAGCACATCATGAAGTAATAAATCGAAAATCGCATGCACGAACAAGTTTTGCGGGTGCATGCAAGTTGAAATTCTCGGAAAGTATATATATATATATATATATAGGTAATATATATATAAAGTGCGGGGGGGATAACGAGAGCGTAGTTTTCTCTCCCCTTTTCTGCAGACTTTTCTGGTAAGACATTACTATATACGTAACGCACTCAAGAGCTGTGTGCCGACTACCTATTTATGTATATTATATACATGGAGTGGTGGTAAGAGAGCTGATAGATCGTGCGGGAATAAATAAATGGCCGTTGGCGTCGGCGGCGGTGTATTAATTACGTACAAATCGGCAATGGCTAAATCGGATGCCGAGCGCGTGACGAGGGTCGGTTTAGGTATGAGGCTCGCGCCGACTTAATGGAATTTGTTTTGGGGGTGAGAAAAAGTGAGATATTGTATACAGCAGCATTGTGTCGAGAAGGGCCGTGGAGTATACAAAAACTATATATATGTATATGCGGTGAAGTGCACAGTGCACGACGTAGACGACGACTATGACGATGACTCTAAGGGTCGGCGGTGGAGGCATCGGTGTTTGTGTCGTTTTAAAAGCATTTCTCACACCCCGCGAACATGCGTAGTGCAAGGCGAACAAAAAAGAGAAAGAGAGACCGGCGGGAGCGGGCGATACACACAGAAACTCTTCGCTTTCACCACCAGACGTGAGTACGAATATATATATACACCCCGCTTCCCCCATCGACACTCTCCGAGAGAAAGAGCTCCACCGACAACCGTATTTCCTCTATATGTAATATGTGTGTGCGCGCGTACACAACATAAAATAGCTTCGCAAGCGCTTATGTGTGAGTACACACGCTGCTGCTGTTGTAGAGTGCGGGTGTATATACGGCGGGGGGGTGTAGGGACACACAAAAGGTCGGACGGTCCACAAATCTTCGCCGCACGTCAAAAACCGTCATGGACCTTTCTCGCGCCCGTATCCGGTCCAATACACACGCACGTTCGCGAATCGGCCGCCCATATATAATAATACATATATAGTGAACCACACATACACACACACACGCAGACATCGCGTCTTTGCGCGCAAACGCACTCACACGAGCAAACATACCTAATATATATATGTATATAATATTACGTGTGCGTGCATTGTATTAGTGTGCGTGTGTGTGCTGTGGGGAGCATCGAGGGGGGGGAGGTTAAGTAAATTATCTGGTAATTTATCGAAATACCGTATACCGGAAATGATACATAGACCGGGGCGCGCCAGAAATTTGAAGTTTTCCCGCGAGCGCGACGCTGCCGCCAACACAAGCGCGCGCGTTCTTGCTTTATCGTTTGGGTGGACCATGATTTTTGCCAACACACGATATAATATACATGCATTTGTGTGTGTACGTGTGTGTGGGCGAGTGTGTGTAATAAGGGTCGCAGCTAATATAATATATGGCTGCCATGTATGAAATACTGCCTCGTTCGCTCGCTGCTAATGGTCGAATGGTTCGCGCGGAAAAACAATCGTTGTTCATACAGTGTGTATAATTGATATTGAAAGGTTTTTCGAGAATGAAAAAATTCATCAAATCGATTCGTTTGGACTGTCGATGACGATTATACGCGACGAGTGTGCATAGTATACATGGGATATTATATTATATTACAATTCCGCGTTATCGAATCGATATTATAAAACAATGCGAAATTCCTTAACGCAGCGTATATATTATTATTATAATAGTATGCATACATTCGCGCATTCAAGGATATACTTGAACCGTACACTAGAATAATGGTGAAAGACTGTAAATGGATATAAACAGTTATATTTTTTTAAATAAAATATTACAGTCGTGAGTAATAATAGCATTGAACTATAATTTATAAATCAAATTTGCATAGTTTACAACGACTTTTATTTTCTTGCGAATCGCACTTTATACTGACTCTTGGTGAAATGGCGTGACTATTAGATACCTATCCGTTTCAAACTCTGTTCACGAGAAAAAATAAATAATTTTTGTCTACTATATAATATTCTACACCGTCTGTCGCACGGTCTGTTATAATATGCTATTATCGTGTGTACGACATAGCAATACTACGATTACATTCTGCAGAATACTAGTTCAGTAGACGTATTATATTATAAAAGAAAGAAACGATAGATCGGCAACAACCGTTTACAGGGAGGGGATATTACCCTCTAGCGACCCGAGGTCGCAAACACTTGGAAGCACCTGGACCTCGCACACCAACACATGGCGGCGATCCAAAAGAAATGCGTTCTAATATTTGTAATACATGTATGAGAGAAATTTTAGTGCAACCGGTTTTGTGTGGTGGGACAAGCTACGTAAATTCAAGTAATTATTTCACCACGCGACCGATTATATTTTTTTAGAGCCGGCTATTATAATATTATAAAAACGATAATATTTTTTCAAAAACTACATAATTTTTGTTTATAGGTTGATAACTTATAATGTCAAAATGTATAGTTTAAACTTTAAAAAGAAAATGCTAAATAAACACAATAATCTTAGAACCTTTTAGTTTAAAAATATGCAATACAATTCCTCAATTGTTAAATATTATAATTTATTAATTTGAAACTAAATCATTTATATTTATTCCTGACAATTACTGAATTATCAGTTGAAAATATTATTGATATACCATTGTGTTAGTGTACATTATATTAACTATATTGAATCTTTAGTTTTTATGGTATTAAACGACCCTATAATGATACCAAGCCTATGCATAGAAACATAGGTAATTCTGTTCCAATAGTTAGAAACTAACTTATGTAGTTCTGTGTCAAGAAATATAAACCTACATGATTTCGTATGCTGTTATGTATGATATAAAAATATATACAAATGTGTTCCTACTGAGTGTAATTAATTTTATTGAGGCTTTAGGAAGTCATACCAAAATAAGATTGCGTTATTAAAATGAGTTGAAAATCTAAACGAAATCAAAAATAAATTTATAAAGTATAAATTACTTTTGAAACTTCAAATGGGTTTCGAAGAGTAAAACGCTCTATCATTCGAGCGGTTAAAAACTCGAAATAATGAACGAGTAGTTTTGTAAAAGAAAAAAATGCAACCTAACACTGCAGACGCAGACGTTCAATTAAAAAATAATTATTCGGTCAGAACAAATGAACAGCATTTTATATATACGGGCGAGCATTGGCCATTGAATATACATAAACGAAAAACAAGACAAGTATATATATTATAATATAAACGTGATACGATGAGGCGTCTAAAGTCTAGACTGTGAATGTGTGTGTGCGCGTATACCGAAAGCAACAGAGAATTTCAGTCACAATTAGAGGTTTAATTAACGAGTAGCTTTTTGTCATATATATATATATATATATAGAGAGAGAGAGTTTTGTTCGCGATACTGCAATATATGTAGCAGTGGCGACCCACTGAGGAGCAGAGCAATGACACGTGGTGCAGAACTACAGCGGACGGAAATTGTACAAAAAGCTCGTACAAAAGAATAAGACGTGATAGGTATTCAAAGAGATTACAAAAAATAATTAAACTTACTTGAACACATTGATTACCGTTGTCGGACACCAAAAATGACGTGTTATCCAGCGATCGAGGTAATAACTAATAATACATAATATTATAACAGCAATAATAACTAATAATACATTTTTTTTTTAAAAAACCGTCTGACGCACTGTGGAGTAGGTATACCTACCTAATATACAGGTAATTGTGTTTGTCCGCGACGATGTTACATCAATAAGCCATGTTATTATTATGTTATATATATACGCCGAGAAAGGTTGGTATTTTTTTATTTTAGGGTCCCTATACCTGTCAGGGGCGTGCCCTACGCGACGGATCCCCTCGGCCCGGCCCCGGCCACGAACACCCCTTCGTCGGGTGCATATTATGATATGACGTTGGTATTATATACAACAATATCATCGTGTACGTATAATAATAATAATATTATACAGGGTGCTGCTGCAGCGGCGGCTTTCAAAAAAAAAAAACATCTCAATTTGCAACGCTCAGTGATCGCAGTGTGCTCGGAAAACCAATGATGATGAGAGCTGAGCCGCGTATGTATTATATATAAATCATGCGACGGGTCTCTCACAATGCTCCACACATACATATTATTATTATTATTATTATTATATACACGCGTATATATTGGTGGGAGAAGAGATTTTTTTTTCGGTCGGCCGACCGGTATATGCGTTGCGTTTATGATTTATGGAGGTTGTTTTTATCACACAGTCAGTGGTTTTGTTATTAAAGCCGGCGGGGTGAAGTGGCGCTGGTACCGGTGGTGGTGGTGACGACGACGACGGCGGCGACGGCAACGATGTATACAGTGGTAAGGGGGGGATGGGGCAAGTTGCACCATATAGGCATGTGTGTATGCGGCGCGCGAGATAGGAATCAAATTGGAGTAAATCATTGACGCAAATGCACACACGCTGGCACGCAGAGAAAGAGGCTGCAAAAAAGCCACCGACAATCGCATTTCATCGCTGGCCTTTGTCGGGGACGTTAAACCGTGTACGGGTGTAATGATAATATTATTATTACATTATTATACTCGTCAACGGCGGCGAGCGGATTTTTTTTTTTTCGGAGACCGACGACCTTTTCGCGCTGACGAAAGACCCCGACCCAGCTAGGCACAGTGTGTGCGATCTCGTCATCGACGACGCGCGTCCGTAGTATTCGACGATTCGACATCGCGACACATGAGTATTATTTATTTTACGTATTTCGAAATTAAATCAAATAAAAAAAGCCGATTCCATTATCCGGTTTTTAGTACACAAAGACATCCGTACCTAGATGCGTATACTTTTAATAGCCGGTATGCAGTACGTCACTCGCGCACCACTTGCCCACCTTGCCCCATCAAGGCACATCCGCATTTCTTGTAGAAACACGTCGTCACAGTGTACCACTGTATAATAATATATAATGGTATTATAGGTACGCCGACGTATATACAGCACGCAGGCGGTAGGATAATAATAATGTCTCTAGTGTATATATGAATATTCACGAAAATTCGGCGGCCAATAACATAATATTGGTATGGTACACATATCTAGGTACCTACTACCTATAGCTAAGTCGAATAATTAGGTTTACACGCGTGCAACGGGCGACTAATTAAAATCTCGCAACATTCGAAACGTGAGAGGTTTGTCAATATTAAAATGATAATGATGCGAATATGTTATTATCGGACCCTGCAGTATACTATATAATATGTGCGCATACAAAATGTCCGTGGGCGACGTCTTGTATAATTACATTACGACCGTTGAGCCGCGACTTCTCGGTCACTATACCGTGTTTGGAAATTACACATAATATTATTACTATAATAAACCCGATATATAATTATTATAACTCGTCATATCATTATGTTTGTGCAATAGACAGTCGAAAATAATGTAGTCTAGTTGTCCCTCGGATTTCGAGTCAGGCCGAACGACGACGAAGACGAAGAATGTGTTACATTAAACCAGTGAACGCGCGCGCGAAAAATCGTGCCGTAGGTACCAACCGCCACAACAACTATATGCCCACCTTCATAATATTTTTAGCTGAGAAACTGGTCGTTTTGTGTATTGTTGTAACTTATAATTGTATTTTGGAAACCGGCCAATTTAACGGCCGTTAAGCATACACGCATTTTAACAAGTCCTCACATCCGGCCATGCAACTATTATAGATACCTATATAAGCTATATATCGACGATTTGCATTCGTAATCGTTATAGGTATATAGAGAGAAGACTGCAACTGCAGCGTGCATGATATTGTTATTGCGCCGCTGCACATGCAGTCTCGTCCGCCTCTTCCGCACTATAATACAATTTTTATACACTATATACGGCTCTTGCCCGCAATGTTTTTCACGGCGCGAGTTTGGTTTTAACAACATTCGGTCCTATTAAACGCCGTCCTTGTGCCCATTAAAACCATTTAGGAGGTCGTTAAGTCCGGGAAAAATAGAATCGTGTATAATAATAATGCTCGCCCAGAGTAGGTATATACTGTGTACGTTTTTTTATTGTATTATTACTACTATAACATACGAAGCTGCAGTACGACGGCATTTGAACAGTGACGCGCGCGCCTATTTTTTTTTTTTTATTTTTTTTTTTTTTAACCTAATACCAATTAACAGTAAATGTACACGAGCTCTACGGCTTACACGCTCAAACTCGCACGCGTCATATACGTAATATACATTATATCGAAAACAGGAAACGAAAACACCGCGGACTTGTGTGTTTGTATTGGCCGCTATAATACTCACTATGACCAGCGGCGGCGGTGGCAGCGGCGTCAACGGGCCATGTGGTTTTCGAAAAAATAACATTTATGTAAATCAAACTAGTTCCTATGGTAACCCAGCCATCATAAATCTACGCCACTCGTCAGGTTATATACGATTGTTAAAAATAATAACAAACAAATCTTTCCGGGTAAATTGTACAAAAATGTTTACGGGGCGAAAAGCCGGTATAGTGTCGAAAGTCAATAACCTTAATGGGACCGGGATAATATTATAACGAGCGATATTTTTGTGAGAAATATTATTATTGTTACCATCGAAATGTCCGTTGTATGTAGATGAATATCAGGTATGTTTTAACCAAATTTAACGTGTACGCGTAAAGCCAATTCGAACGAGTAACGATAGGTCAAAACTTGGATTTTTTTTTATCCCCTATATTATCGTCAAACGAATTTTGGCATAAATTCACCAAGCGAGAGTTTTGATTAGTCTTCTATTTTTTTATTTTAAAAATATATATACCTAAGTACCTGTATTTATATATATATATATATATATATATATATATATATATATATATATATATATATGGCCATAGTTTCCGTGTAAGTAATCTATCGGGTATACCTGAATGGTGACTACTGAATAACTAACTATAAGCGAACGCGAAGTACTAGGCGAAAATGTATAGTAATTAATTCATTAGACCGTCTGCGGCACAACCCGGAGAATCAGACGTTGGAACAATATGTCAATATGATATATTACAAACAAAAACTAAAACGATGATATTAAATTCTTCACGGCACAAACGATAGATTTACTATACCTACATAATTTAGACACAATACAATATTGTAAACGCACTGTTCGAGACAAAACGCAAGTTCAAATTTATCGAGGATAGAAATATTTTCAAATATTTATTACATCGCAGAGTTAAAATAATAGTAGGTACCTATATATATTTTATAAGTAATTGAAATCAACGAATACAAGATGTTATTATTTCTTTATTATATACCCCGCGATTGGATTAAACGGGATTCGTCGAACTTACTGCCATAACTCATCCGCGAGTTATCTATTTATAGATTATAATATTTAAAACAAATTGGCGTCTCTGATATATATAATATATAAAAAAACTAGTACCTAGCCTAAGCACGTGGGAATCAGGAGAGCTTTAAATGATAAAACTGGACACAGTTCTCGCACTATTATTATATTATAGTCGTGTCTCGGTGTATTGTTTTGCCACGGCTATTATGGCGCCTAATATGAAGAAATATAATAGGTAATAATAATGTATAATATAATATTATGACGGTGCAGTTTTCAACGTTGCTCGTCGGAAATGATTTAAATTTGTCGACCGTGTGTTTAACTCGATTTAATATATGTTTCACAATATCAATAATACACAATCTCATTTTAGCGAGATTTATATTACCCCATAGTAACATATTATTAAATTGTCCAATAAATATTGTATCTAACGAAAAATATTGATTCGACCTACCCACACTCCATACTCTGATCCACAGCTGCAGACCTTGAAGCGTAATCAAAATATATTACTAAACGATACGGTATGACGAGAAAATAACATGATATTCCGTGGAACATAATATTTACTATATTTACAGTTTGAAATAAATTACCAACAAATATTATAATGTTTAGTCGGTAAAACTGTAAAAACACAATTCTAATTTTCAATTAGTATAATAATATTTGAATATTTTATTACCTACGACGTTTGACACAAATAAAATATATTTATTGGACATATTTTTAAAATTATGATTTTTATAATACTCTAAATTATCACCTACCTCCTATATAAATATTATAGAATTGAGAAAAAACAGGTTTATAAAAATCTGCTGATATTAAAGTGATTTCGAACGCATAGAACCAGATTTAAAAATTAACTCAAAAAATAATATTATAATATATTGTATATTGTAGACCTCGGATATGGGTACCCCGAACCTAAAAGAAAAATTCTCTTATAATCTAATGTACATTATAATGATATTGGATATTCTATATAAATGTGCTGCTGCGGTACTGAAAAATATGAATGCTATCTTCGTCGACGGAGGGGATTTATTTTTTAATAAACGAAATTGCGGCAAAGAAACGCTTCGTAATGATAAAACCGGAGATGTTGAGAAAAAAAAATCAACCTAAAAGCCGTCCCTCTGGAAAATATTGGATTGGTCGGACTCGTTCTTGTCGACGGGGCCGGGCGGCACTGCAATTTCGCTGATTCGATAGACCATTCGTCATCGGCACAAAGCAAATACGATGACTTGTCAGCACCATGTTTCCCGAGCATCTCTTTCTCTCGCACACACACTCCGTCTGTCCTTCTCTCTCACAGTATATACAATAATGTAGTATTAACATGCACCGGCGCGCGTGGCAGATGTTCCGTTGCTGCTGCTGCAGGGGTGATCGCTGCGCAGTACATACGACGCGGACCAATGGTACGGATACACCCTTTAGACAGCTTTGGCAATTTTTTATCCGCATACCTTCTATAGATACATGATATAATTTCTAGTTTACGTGCAGTGTAAATGTATGGAAAAATAAATATCCAGCGGACGAGACCTGTTACGACGAGTATATCCCCCCGCGCGAAGTTTTGAGACGGATAAAATATCGACCGATCGCTACGCGCGCGTCATTCGGAATAATAACGCCACCTTAAATGGTCAATATAATGATAATAATAACCTCATATTATATATATTTATAGGTATATAAAATATTATAATAAAATACGACCATTACCGCGCGGTAAACGCGTTTAGCGACCGCTGAACCGCACTCTCGGCGGCGGAGATGGTTATCGCGCGCGCGAGAGTACTTATACTTAGGTATATACATACACACCTGTGTATAAATATATGTATATAATATGTACATATACACAGCCGACCTAAACGGCAGCAGTCGCCACACGCGGACGCGACACAATTGGCCGGCGGTATCTATTGAACGGACATACACATCCCTCGGCGGCGTCGTATCGTCTGCCGATCTTTGAATTACACACAATATATACGCGCCTTGCAGTACACCTATTCCTCTCTACATATAATATAGGTAACGTGTAATAGTATTACTATTACTACTACTACTACTACTACTACTACTACTACTACTACTTCTATACTGCTGCTATACTATACGGCTACTGCGTACTATTACAAATATTACTATCGGATGTTGTGAGCGTCGACGTAAAATGCTACTGCAGTCGCAGCAGTCACGCATTCCGCCGCCAAATCAATTGCCACCTTGTCGTCGCTACCACGCTTAACTGTATGTATAATAACATAGAAATACCTCTATGTAGGTACATTGGTATACCTATACGCAAAAAGAATATAATCTATATAATATTATAATACATATTATTATTATATACCGCCGTAACCGCGGCCTTATAGCTATTACTTTTAACAATATCATACGGGTACGCACACCTACATATAATAATAGCAATAATAATAATAATGACAATATACGCAGGACAATATCGTCCTGTAAAAGCCGCCGCGGTGTATATACGCTTTTCCGCTGCAGCCCGCGCGTCTAATTGTATTGTAATACACTCGCACGTCAATAGTAATGATGCAACTGCAACTGCACTGCTGCTGCAAGTGCAACATCTGTTACCGGACGATCTCGTCGGCATATCGCGCCATTACCATCATGGTATAGTATAGGTACTTGAGCGAGCGTCTCTTACGCCGGCAACAGACATAAACGTATTGGTCGTATATTATACTATTATATACCCATTACCCACCCGCGGACGACATAACGGTATACACGCATCGTGCTCGTGTCTATAATAAAGTATATAAATGCTTATAAAGCTTATATATGTTATAACTATGATATTATATAATAAGGGGGTGATTATTTTACCTTAGAACTACACTAGTAGGTACATTTGATGGACGGTACTGCGGGACAGGTTAGGAACCCCAAGGATTAAGCTTATCTCGTGTTTCCCTGTAAATATTTGCGAGTGTAGCACCTCTTCGACGAAAGGATGTGCATATAATATTATGTAAGTACCTACCTACCTACCTATATACGCGTACCTACTGCGGCGACTTAGACCACATCTGCAGACGACACGATTATAAAACCCATACTGCGTACCATCACCCATCGCGATCATCGTCGCAAACGAATGTCCGTTCTAAGTATTTGGATTAAAATGTCGGATCTATGCGCCACGATAACGCATCTCACACAAAGTCGTGAAGAAAGTGTTAAACGTGCCGGCCGAGATGTCTCGTCAAGGTTTTTCTGACGTTCCGCGAGAACGCACGCACACGCGCTGTTTATAATGACCGGCTAGGTATATATTATTATTATTATTATTATATAGTGCGCGAATGTGTATACAAGAAGACATTGAAATAATTTTTCCACACGATAAATCAAAAGGGATGTTGCTGAGTGTCGTGTAATTAACGATCATAAATTTATTAACGTGACGTTATATTATTATTATTATATTACATTATATTATATAGGTACAGTGTTGTCCCTCGGCGCGCTCCGTTTTTCTCTCTCGCTCCTTCTCCCATAATATAATATACTGCACCATCCCACACTCGCTCAGTATACATCACGACAAACGAATGCGTATAAAATGTTCTATCGATAAATTAGATCGCGACTATAAATATATAAGCAGCGCATTCGGTAAACCATAATAATATGATAATAATAATATATGGACGCGGACTGCCGCGATAGAATTACCGCGACTTTGATCGTTTTGCATCAAGTCACTGCAGCTGGTATTCCTATAAATTATAGGTAGTGCTAAATAAAAACCTTACGTGAGATAACTGCAGGATGCATGCGTCCCCGCGGGGCAGCTCTCGCAAAAATCTATACTGCTGTTAACAGCGCGTTTAATCCCCAAAGGATTAACACCCTCTATTTCGCGAAACGTTTTAGACCGAAAGTTATCGACTCGACAACCTGCGCGGAGTTTGTTCTTAATTATTTCCGACGTATCATAATTCGATTACCTACTAAAACCATCGTTGTATACGTCGTGGCTAGCACGCGCTAATAGTATTAATTATTACACCACGATGCACATTTTATGTAAAATAAAACAATGCAATTTAAGTACAAACAAATTGTTCGTGCGATGCGCGTTTGCAACAATATTTATTACTCACCATTATCATTACGGGGTATTATAGATATATATTCTACTACGACTAACTTACTGACATGCCTGTTTGATTTGAGATAAGATATATTATATATGCTTCAGCCGACAATTTATGTATGCGTCGGTCCCATTCGATAGGTTGTAGCTGGTGTAGCTCTTTCACCTATTACCTGAACCCGGCGGTATTACGATATAATAATATGGTAACAACTTTTTCTTTCGACGATTATTTATGAAAATTAAAATGGTTTTAATTAATATTTATTATTTTATATACCTAGTCGAAATAAGCGAGTACACGAGTAAAGCTATTGTATAATTAATTTTTTCTCAATTATTTTATAATATAAATAATAACAATTCACAAACATATCATATTAATATTTTAACATACCCACTTAAAAGATTTTTTCTCGGTATTTAAAATTTAAATTGGTTTTTACAATTAAAACATTCTTTATAGTTGTTTGATATCATAATACACCAGCTAAACACTGTACACACAGTTATAGTTTAACGGACGAGAACATACGTAAACATTACATTAGTATAGCAGAAGGCTCTAACCTTATAAATACACATCATTAATCAATTATCGCATTCGTAAATAAAAACATATACATACGATTCGAGTTACAAATGCGAGATTTTTTTTTTAATTTGTATTAAAAACCACAGAGTTCTTTTACATTATGTCCCGATAGCTTTGGCAACGTAAGTGTAATATTGGCCATTAAGTAACAGTGTAATACCTACGTATATAATATTATTATAATAACAGCTGCATTATTACAGAGTTGCCGACTAGTATGATTATTTTTCAAATGATTTATGATGATATACATCAATAATAATAAATTGACGAATTATAATAATTATAGATTGTATCTTGTATAATGTTTAACGATAAAATTAAAAGTGTGAGTTATCTTACATACTCAATCGGCCAAACATGCGGTGTATAAACCAGTAGAGTAGGTACAATATTATATCCCCACCTCAATCAAAATGTACCAACATGTCCAGTACTTTGTGCAATATTACAAGTATTTTATATTATTGTTTATAAGTAATTGATAATTCTGCGTAAGACGGTAAAGTGTTAAATATTACCTATCGGACCATAAAATACCATTATTATCATATTTTAAAATTGTGATCGCGCTATGATTATAATCGCAGTTATATAACATTCAACCGACGGCAGTCTCACTATAGGGTCAAATCTAAAATCTGATACCACGTAAAAAGTTTGGTATCGGTCATAAAAATACATTTGCAAAATTTGTAGGCACAACATAATATTGTGTTTGAATTCCAAAACATTTGAATTAAAATAAATATAGATACTCTAACTATAAATTAATAACTAATATAAACACAACTAAAAAAAAAGGTTAGTACCGCAAAATAATAATATGTTGCAGATGGCGCTGTCGGAGTCTAGACATTTTTTCAATATTAGATCTAAACGGTTATTTAAAATATACTAAATAAGTTTTTAGATTTGGAAACATTTTATATAAACGGCGGAACAGGAAGGACGCACAAAAACACGTTATTGTTATTTTTAATAGAACAATATAAAAACGACTATTAGGTATATGATGTTCGTGAGCATTAAATATTATACATATACATTATACCTATATATAGGACATACCCGACCGATATATATATATATATGTGACGCAGTGTTTAAAAAGCACAACGATGAAAACTAATAAAACGTAATAAATAACGGCGTTATTCCTATTACCGGGGAGGAGGAAATCGATAACACGTGAAATATAATATAATAATGTATAGTATTATTATTATTTTATACGGCGGCGATTGTAAATACGCGATTGCGCGAGATGACATCAATAATATGACACGTGATACGATATATCACACCTACTGTACGATAAATGATTAATATATTATATCATTGCAGTGTAGACATAATATAACATAACGAGAACGATAGATATTGTTATTGTGACGGACGGGCGAAATAAAACGTTGTATCCAATCACTTAAAATCCCGTATTGCAAGGAATATAATATAATAACAAAAATATGTACGATTTGTGCATTGTGCGTGGATAGAGTTGGTTCGCCAATAACACGCGGGCCTGAAAACGGGACCGCTGATTGTGGGGGTGAAAAGGAACGGGGGTGTTGCCGAATGGGGAGAGTCTGGACGAACGCGAAAAGGGCGAGATTCGACGACGACGACGACGACCGCGACGATACATATTATATTATATTACTTTGTACATTTTTTTCGTCGTAATAAAACTATGTCGGTAGAACGGGTATAATACGTACTGTTATTATTATAATATGTGTTGCACTGCAGCGTGCGTTGTGTATAATAATACCAATATACCTACCGCCGGGGGTTTATCATAATCGAAGTCCGATGGCGCGCGGCCAATAAATCATCCGGCCGTCAATTAAATACGACTCTCCGCGGCCGTAACGTGACTGTCGACTGGATGCGTGTGAGTGTGCGTGCGTGCGTGTGTGAGTGTGTAAGCGATATATTAATTTCGAATCAGCGATGTCGATTTTGTGAGCGCGTGCCCCCGACGAGCGAAAGGAGGAGAGAAAAAAAAAATCGCCCGAAAAAAACTATTTAACCCGTTAACCAATAATAGATACCTAAATTGTAGGTATTATATAACAATATTTTAGACTTTAATATCGGATCCGGACCTCGAACACGCTGCAGATATCGTAATATTTAATGTACCGCGGCTCATAAAGATATTATCATTCATCATTTTGTTATGATTACGATTACTGTAACTATTATTACTATATTATACATGAACATGGTTCAGAGAGAAAACGGGACAACGCGATTTCGTCCGTTGTTTTGTGTACGACTGACGAGTGACGACGGACGACGACGACGACGGACGTGATGACGTGACGAGCGTACATAAAACGCAGTTTTATTTATTATAATATAATTTTTTTCGGTTTTTTTTTTTCTCTTTTTTTATGGCCGGCGGTGGTAACAGTGGGCTTTAACTGCCGTTTATTTTATTCTTATCACTTCTACAATTTTTTTTCTACGTATAATTTATTTATATGTTGTTTCATAAAAAAAAAATAACAAGGACTCGCCTCCCAAAGTATCTTTTTTTAAGCCGATGACGAGCCTCGGCGTTCGCGTGCGACGAATTGCACAACCGGCTCTCCCGCATCCGACTTTCCATGTCCTCGACGACGTTTCCTAATCGTTTGCCGTTAAAATCCACCTAGACGTCGTATACTATTTTCCCGTCAGAGTTTCAGAATAATAATAATAATAATAATAATATAATAAAACAAAATATTTATATTTTTTATCGTTGCTTCAAACGTTTTGTAAAAATTATCGTTTGACACGAACTGCGCCCGACGATCATATAATATGTACTTGAGACTTAACTACACGGTATTGCTCTTCACTGGGTCGTTGAAAAATGTTTTTAGAAATAATTTTATTTTAAACGTAGGCAAATCGACCGACTGTACACCGTCGCTATAATAAAATAGAAAAATATTCTGTCTATCGGCTATATGCAATGCGAGCATATATGTATAGTGTATACATTATATTATATGGGTGATAAATTATGATAAAAATCGTAATCGTCAAATTAATTAATTGATTAAGCCGTGAAACAAAAAAACCATCGTAAAATTTTGACTGTAGATATTATTATTATATTCTTTAATAATCAATTAACGTTATCGCGTCGGTCTATTTAATGGTCCGACGTAATTTAATATTCTACAAACCGAAATCTCAAAAAACAAACATCTCGTAGCGATAATTTGATTAAACAAAATTATATAAATTGCGTATACGCATAATACCGTTTCGACTGATAATTTTTTTTTTTATTACTAAGAAAATATATTTTGTTTATTGCAAAATTCGACATGACGTCAACGTACGGCAGGTTTCGTGTCCCGTGCACGAGAAAATCCGGTTTTTCGTAACACGCACGACACAGGATCGATATAAATAATAATATATATAAAACATAGATATACAGGGTGATTGTTTCAACGTGAACCACTCATTAATTAAAAAAACTATATAATAAACATTTTTAAACATTTTTAAACATTTTTACGTAATTTTAAAGTCGTTACAAAACAATATTATTGAAAACAAAAATTATATATTTTATCGTTGTTATTATTTTACACACATTTTTTAAATGAAAATATACAATTTTAATTTAATTTACTAATGCAGAATATTTTTCAAAATACTTGATACACAAAAGTTTAATTTCGAATAAATAACCCACAACTCCACGCATCAAAAAAGTAAATATACTTATTTATTTCTCATTTTGGAATTCGATTTTTATACTATCTAAATAATCAGAAAAATATTCTTTTTCGTTATATGAAATTAAAAATTTATCTCATAAGTTAATAAAGTAAAAACCTTGAGATCTGATAATATAAAAAGTAAACAAAAGTTTTTTTGACATTTTATGTATTAGGTACTTAGAATTATGTAAATTAAATATAAAACATATTAGTCAAAAGTTTTCAAAATAATTTCAAGTTTAAAAAATCACCCTGTGATGTAGGTATCTAACCTAACCTAATACTCTGCAAAAAGTACGAAACCCTGAAAAATCTGTCATTGACGTAGAATTCAAAAAAATAATAAATATAGTAATCATATATAATACATCGGGACATTTAAAATGTTTATATGAAATGACCTACACCTGAATATGTCCACCTGGCAATAAGTGTGTGCTGCAGTGTTACAGGTAGGCACGAGTGGGAATGACGACGAGGATAATGATACGTAGTTTTATTGATAATATAATTTGTTTTCTTTTTAATAACACTAATCCAACGACGTTTATACATTAATATTTATATGCGTAATATATTGCTTTATAGGATAACATGTGCCACCCAATTTAGGGCTCGATGGAAAACTATCGACCACGCGCGTGTATTGATCAGCAAAAAAAAAAATAAATATAAATAAATAAACTGAACCTGATGCAAATATAATTTTTTCGTGGCAACGAAAAATATGTAAAATTCGTATACCGAAAAAATATTATTACGCAGGAGCGTATAGGAGCGTGTTCCTACTTCCGGATATAATTACTGAGTACGTGTAATGTATACATGCATATTAATGAAACTACAACAAAATGAACCTTTTTTTATTTCGTTTTTAATTAAAAACCAGTACGTTTACGCGATTTTCAAACAAAGCACAGCGTTTAGCCGTCAATTCGGCCGTGTGGTTTCCATCAGCCGACCGTAAAGCTACAGCAAATTATGTATTGTAATATATAATGCGCGTATATATGCAAAGGGCGCACAGCGATGACCATTGGAACTAGGAATAAGTAATTATAAATTGTTTTTCAATATATCCGAACAATGCATTTTCCGAAACGCGATGGAATTGTTTTGGTAGAAATAATAAGTATTATTCCAAGTAAACTGTGGAGCACATGGGAAACAGTCATTGTACCCATTGGGTATAATCACGAACGGAATTCTCAGTCACGTGATCGCATTTCGAAAGTATTATTGGTATATATCTTTTATATATACATCGTTTATAAGTTTCATTTAGACGCAATTCAAATGTTGTGCATGCCACCGTCTAACATGCATGCAGAATTATTATTATTAAAGAAAATATAACTTTAATGCCAACGGAATATTTTATGCGAACAAATATATTTGTCAATTTTCAAGTAAGTACACTAATATATAGGTAAAAGTATAAATACCTAATTCTATATAATATATTCTATAGATGTATATAGGTTAAAGGTACACATATTATACGCATGGTGTAGTAAAAACATCTTAGTTATTACGCTGTAGCATCAACCGCGGTCATTCTAATTTAAAACAATGAACAGTTACTTTTTAAATTAATTCGATGGTCTATGATAAAATTTTTTACGTTCAATTTCGTTTTTATAAACAGTATTTAAAAGAATCTATAGAATGCATGTAGTATGTACCTATCATCCATAATATAAGCATATCAGAACATTTTTTTTTTACATTTCAGCACAGATTTAAAGACTGATTAATATGAGTGTATATATAAAACTATAATAGTCATCAGTTTATAAAAAATACGCATAAAAAAGATAATATTTATTGTTAATTTATTTAAAAACATAGCTACTACGTACCTATTTGACAATATTGAACAGTATTTATATTTTTTTTTTGGTTATTATAGTAATACGTAAATACTTGGTATGCATACACAACTATAGGCATATATTAGTTTAAAATTGTGATTTGTTAGAGTTGGCAAATGTTTATGAATTCGTTTCATAATCGTTTTAATTAAAATATCCTTTGTAAATATTTCTTGTAGGTACTATAATAATATATTCACTCTATTACATAATTTATAATATAGGAATAGGTTAGGTGGCTTATCATTGGAACACATAACATGTATTGAATATCTAAATATTTTTTTTTTTCCAAAATAAATAAACTTACTCATAATATAACCAACTACTGCGGCTGAGTTTTGGAAACATTAAAGAAAGGTGTGTAGGTATATCGAAATTTAATACATAATATTTTATAAATAGTGTACTAGTGTCTGCATCAAAGTTTATAATATTGCAGAAGATTGAAGAAAGCTATGTGAGAAAGGCTATGTGCCTATATATATATATATATATATGTATAAAACCGTCATAAGATTCGAATTAAGCGGGCATCATGTTCGTAATTTTACATGATTAATGCGGAAAGGGAAATCGACCGGCGAATACCTTGAGGTCAAATTAACAATTAAAAAAACAAAAATAATAATTATCATAATAAAGAATGCGACAATTATCGCGAATAGACCTGATACATATGATATACCAACGTAAGACCCACGGTGGGTTACCAACCTCTTTATAATACCTATATGGCAGTGAACATAAACATACATATATTGTGTAACCCGACTGAGGCCAAAATGAGCATGCGGAACGAGGACAATGAGTTCGGATTGCGTTTTTTTTTTTTTCGACAATCTTATAATATTTTAAGTACAATACAACGATTAACGGTGGATTCAAAACAGCCATTATAATAAATTTATCAACATTGAACGCCGATAGCTCCAAGAATGTACGCATATTATAGGCATGTGTTGCAGAGTGCGTGTGTATAGGTAACACGCGAATAATATAAAATATCTTTATCCATTCCACCGCGGGAAGCACCACGCTGCGATCGCGCAGGTGCCACAATGGTCGCATTTAATAACCGTGTAACAATGTCCATTTTTTTCATTTAATACAATATCACTAACAGCTATATAATATATATGTATTATATAGTAAAACGTGTTAATAAAAAACACTCGGCCAAGAAAAAATATAACCTGCAAGGTCGATAGAGATGAGTCCTGTGCCACGCTATATTATATGTGTAGGTACATACGTGCAGCAGCTACGTATAAGCTCGTTGTGGCCTTTGAGACTCGTGCACTGAAATTTCGTGTTGTATTCGAAAAATATAACAACAAATCAAACAAATCAAACGAAGAAGCTCGTCTGCAGATTACGGATTTCTTTGGAAAAATCATATCGGACATGGCGCCGAGATAAAGCACGTCGTACGTCCAACGATCAACTGAGGCCAAGCGTACACGCATTCTAATTAAAATATTCCTATATGTGTACAGCCTAATTTAACCTTTCGGTGTTATCTGAAGCTTATTGTCTAAATAATAAAAATATTAATATAGTACGTACGGGTGTGAAAACGTTCCTAATTAAAAACGTATACAGCTTTACAGCTTGCGCATCATCGTCGATAAATGAATATAACATAAATGTATATTATTTGAAAATCGATCACTTACCTGAAACATAAAAACAAAAGTTATCAATCATTGGTTTACACATACATTAATATAATATCCTTGGAAGAAAAATATAACTATAATTTGTTTTTAAATCCGTGTCTAAGTTAACCGTTTTAGCGTTGACGTCACGTCACGGATCGCAAGCTCAATAACCAAACGTAATTATAACGGATCCTATTATTATAAATTGTAATCCGTACGTATACATAATAATAATAATATAATAGTGGCATATCGGTATAAAATATATATTGTAAACGTGCCGTGGGAGACTAGGACGTTCTTATCTAATCAATAGATAACGGATTTCGAGGTTATATACGAGAAGTGTTATAAATAATAATATAATCTATACGAACCAAGCGGCGATTCCAGGAATCACAATTTAATTTTAATTATTCGTTTTTATCAATTGAAATTTAGGTAATTAGGAATATGAATATTATACAATATAATGTTATAGTACGTAGGTATATGAGACGTCTAGAGAACGAATTCAACCGGTCGCCGCCGCACTGGCGCTAATAATTTACACGATGCTCACGTGCGTCATCTTATCGCATAGGAAACTAAATATATAACATTATATATGTATATTATTATTATTATAATAGGTATACGCTTATTGACAGCGACGGAGTAAAATATAATAGTCTATCATTTGCAGCTAATTCATTATTTCGCGCGGGCGTATTTTAAACATAATATTATACAGTTTATTTCAACATTTCGTTGTAATTTTTCAATCTCAATTTTTTCCAAATTAAACGACCGATCGGACGCGTAATAACAACAAGTAGCCGAAATGGGTATAGGTAAATTATATAATGTCTAGCCACTATAGTCACACCATCGAAACAAACGCGATACAAGTACCTATATACATATAATAATATACTTCTAGTTGCAGCATATTATACCTATATGTTATATTACTATATATTATTAGGTATGGTTTACCTACAGAAAATATCGGGACGATGGCACCGATCGAGGCTGCTGCGGTATAGCTGGTACGACATATTATATAGTATAATATATTACGTATGCGGCTCGCGTTATTGTCAGCAATATATGTAAAGATAGGTATAGATATATAATACTACTGTTTAGCAAGTACACATATTATGTACGTACCTACCTATACTGGCTGGCGGAGGAAACGGAATGAATTTCTTTTTAGAATTTAAATTTTAAACCGACTCCCATTCGTATAATAGTATAGTATAAAATACGGTCTTTAAAAGCAGTTCTCCCACGACCTCACACACGCGCGCCCGGCCAACTCGCGGCGTCACGTCCTGCAGCTGACGATGTACGTCGGATTACCCATATAGGTGTACTATACTATAATACGCGTAGGAATACTTATATAAACACAAACGTTCATGCACAGGTACTATATATAGTATATACACGTCGTATAATCGTCGCTTCGACGAGCGTTTTATTCATTTGTATATTAATATAATAAATGTAGCGATTCGTGAAAACCCAGAAAAACGCTCGTAGAAAGTGTCCGTGTATCTACATTTTGTCCATATGCACATCGCACGTATTATCACTGCAGTATATTCTGGTTTTATGTCATCGGATCACAGAATATTATATATGACTAGGTGGTTTTTTTGAACGTGTACACGCTTTTCATAATATATTCCGATATTTTTTAACATTATTATATTGTTATTAGGTGTACACGCATGTATTACACATCATGTATATTGTATATGTAATATACTTAAAGTATATACGATATACGTGCGTGCATAAACTCATAGTTGTCCCGCAAAAGATCTGATCCCAAATACAGCGGCGGCGTATACATTACATGTACATATATGTATAGGGTTGGTGGCGGCACACAACGGCGGAGGAGAGGCGGCAGTGGCGACGCAAACGAAACAGAAACTCGAAAAACGCGACTAGAATCCGAAATGAGCGGCGAGCGCATGGGCCACAGAATCTGAATCGGAATTACCTCGCAAAGACGATGACAATGTATATAATATATATATATATACACGACAAAAAAAAACACGCATGACGTCACATTTATGTACATCTAAAAACTCTAATAGCTCTCTTTCTCTCTCTCGCACTCTATCTCTACGCAAGATAACAATCGCGAATATAATATACGTACACGCAAACCAGTTCGAAGTTGTCCTGTATTTTTATAAAACGTGCTCGGCTTTTTACGTCTCAAACGCTCTTCGACCGTCAAAGTCCACACACAATATATATATACGTGGACTACTTTTTTTTCTCTTTATGTATATATACCCTTCTCTGTACTGCACGTTAGTCTATTCCGATCTCGTACGTCATCTCCCCCCAGTAGTATACGTGCAATTGAGTTTTAAATTAATTTATTATTATCATCATCATCATCATCATCATATTTTTTTTTTGTATTTTTTTCAAAAACCACCGAGATTATTATTTCAATGAACGTCGGCGGCAGCACCTGGATGCACGAGCGTTTTACAATATGTGGCACACTTTTTTTTTCTCAAGGCGTACTCAGTAATATGCTTATACTTTATGACTTTTTATCAATGGATTTTGTCGTGCATATATACGCATATCGATCGACTCACACCGATATTGCAGCCATGTAGAATCTATACATTGTAGATACATAGTAACGAACACCGTACTACCCCATCTGTACAATTTAAATTATATTATTATTATAACATACAATCATATATATGTTTAAAAGAATGCAGTTGTCGATGGATAACAGTTCGATTAAAGAATTAATATTAAATAGAAACCCTAACAGAACATATTATAAACAGTTCAAACATTAGGTATGCTTTAATATTGAAATTAGAAATTTCGATTTGAAAAACGATCACTCAACAAATTAAATATAATATTGTACCAATATAATAAATTACTTGTGGAAAATATCTGATACCGATATCAACGACCAACAATAATTTAAAAACTGGTAAATAAGCCTGCAGCTGCAGGGTGTTAAGAATATTGTGCTACTAGAAATTATAATATTATTATTAGAAAAAAAGCTTTTGAAAATTAATATATTATTGATATAATATAAATACCATAACAATTGTACAATATATAAATTGGTGTAGGTAATAGAAATTTTTAAAAATGATTGTTGTGAAAAGAAAAAAACTCTACGACCGAAAGGTGTGACTACACGAGGAAAATAATTGAGATTCTATATATATTATAGACGTCTGGTGTATATAATAACGCAATCTGCTTTTTTCCTTTCAAAAGAGATATAACACAAATTTGGACGTTTGAATCGAGACTGAACAGTGAACAGATTATATTGTCGTGAGTACACATTCTTATACAACATATATATTTATATAATAACGCCAACCGGTTTGAATGAGGGCGATTCGCAGAAAATGGGGGTGACTGGGGTGCTAGTGCCGACTGGTGCGTATACGTATATATATATACCCAAGTTATATATCTGGCGTGTACCTGGCAAAATTGGACCCATTGCGCCGGGGGGTACACACGCATTGTATCTATATTTATTATTATTATTATTATTAATAATATTACGACGATTATATGATTAGTGATTACTATTATTGGCCCGTACTCGTTTTTATTATACGTGTATATCTATTTATTTTTTTTTTTAAAACAGTTTCATTTCTCCTCTTCAATTTCCCCGTCCCGCATCCGATGATAAATCAAAAATGGACGTCGCACATCTCTCACGCCGCAGATGATTTACGGGCGACCGTGCAGGGAACGACCTCCGCAACCGCCGCCGCCGCCGTCATTGTGATGGATACGGACGCCGCGCGCCGTATAACAGCACCGCCGGCCGCCCCGAAAAAAAGACTCAACTGACGGGTGTATTTTTCAAAACTCGGCACAAGAGGATAGCCATGGCCGGTCTTCTTGTCCCTGTCGGTCGGGTCGATCGGACGCGTTTTTTTTTTTTAATATTAATAATAATTATTATTTTACCGCTCGCCGACTGTATACATAATAATATCATACTATATTATATAGGTACAGCTTATTCCCAACCGCCCGCTGCCGCCGACAACCCGGTGACGACGTGGTAATTATACCCGGCACAGTCCCAGATTATATACATAACCACACAGATATTTCATATATATATAATATATATATAATATATATATAAAAATATATTAAGAGTATCGTGTCGTAATATGTATAAGATAGCTACGCGTGTATATATACTATCTATATTTTAATATGTGTAGGTACATAAAATCCTTGGATAACCGAAGTATGCGGCTACAATTTAAAATAACGGCAGCAGCAGTGGCACGTAGTAATTTTTCAATCATCTCCCGGAGAAAAAAATGTCATCAAATAGCATAGACTCACTTCATTCTAATCGAAAATCGACAACTGCATCATGGATTTCAATTTAAACTAATCCCAGTTCTTAAACTCGACAAATACCATAATATATAGGCTGCATAATAATGATGATAATAATATTTAATTTATTATATATAGATGTGGAGTATATTAGGTTTTAACCGTTTGTTTCTGTTCATTCGAATTTTGGCAGGTCGCAAAAATCAACGAACACAGTTTATATGCATGAATAGTGAGTAGTGAGCAGAAAAGTGCGTGACTCTAAATGACGGCCGATTTAATTAAAAATGTATGAATTGTTTATTCGGTAAAAAATATTAAAACAAATACAAGAAAATTACATAATACTTAAAACACGAGTTATACATTTTAAGACAGTAATATTATGAAATGAACCTAATTTAAATATACATCAATTATAAACCGAAATTTAGTTACAGAATTAAAATTTGTTTAATTGTTTCATACCTTAGTATAATTAGTATTATAATGATGTTATAAAATGAAGTCAGTAAATTTGCATTGTGTTAAGATTACCTAGAAATTATTATTATTATTTTTTTTTTTTTTAAAGAGTATTATTTTCAACATTACTATGTTTTATAGAGCATTGATGAACGTATTAAATATAAATATACTATATATTAAACATAGGAACACATACTTATGAATATTGTTATTTATAGTTAATAGGTTGACTAAAATAGTAAAATCTTAGTATATGATTTCATTTTGAAAATAAACTAATGACAAACGACCTCTATATAGAAAGGAAAAAACAATTAATTTTCAAGTATTTAGACTTACTGCCACTATTCATAAAATACGATTTCTCTTGGATTCTTTTATTTGATTAACTCCGGAAAACTAGAAAATTATAAGGGAAAAAGCTTTTTGAAATGCATTATATCTAAATGAGCTGGGCATTTGCAGTTGAAATTGGAAATAATATTATAAATTAGTGAAAGTTAAAACTGTTTACGAAAAAATAATGGGAAGAAAGTAGCCTTTAAAATATAAACGTACATTTAACTACTAAAGTATAAGATTTACATAAATTTCAAAAACATTTTGTAACGGTACACAACAAGTTTTGCCATGGTTTTGTATTTTATATGAATAAATAAATAAATGATTCTTACTCCCAAGTCCCAAGTAACAGTCGATGTGCTGCTCTTACCATGTTTTATTTGTATAGTAAAAACAGTTAAGGTATATATTCTGCAATAATTGACAAATAATATGTATACATAAATATCTGTACCATATATTATATCATACCTAATAAATTAATTTATTGATATTAGATTGATAGCCAAGCACTCATTAGATAATATGTATGACAGCAGTATCAGCAATAGTATTTTAATTAAATTTAAATAGCAGTTGAAAATTGAAATCATATATTATTTACCGCAACATTGGATAAATGATTCAATAAAAATAAGTATTGTGTATTAAAAAAATTTAAGGTACGAATTATATACATATAACATATATATACATAATAATATTATGATCATAAAAAATCGGTTAGGTATTAAATTTAAAAACATTTTAATTATATTACTTCTCATACCTATATTTCTTATGTTTTAAGTGATAGTTGTAAATATTATCGGCATATAATATATAGTATTCCCTAAAGAAACCCAACCCTGACCTCAAATTTATGCAAGATCCCTTAGCTCAATCAATGATTATAATAATATTAACTATACGAACACGATAACTACATAATTCATTTGAAACATGTTTTTTCTCTATCTTCCCATACGACATAGGTACCTATTATTATAAAATCCCATGGCACATGATGAGTGTCGGTAAGTGCGCATAAAACTATAATAAACACCTGTCGAAGACACAATGAGTTATGTATGCGCATATATAAAAACGGGATTATTAAATCGATGAATTTTGATTTTTTTTTTCGATTCTTATCGATTGTCGTGTATTATAGTGCACCACGACTATTGTGTTGTCCGCCCACGATCGCGACTGCAGGGCCGCAACGGATTTTGAGACAACTTAAACGTGCTCAATTCGTTGGTGGTCAAAATTGCTCAATATAATATTATTACATATTATAGATATAGATACGCACGCCAAAACAGGTCCATGACCCACTTCGTTTCTGATCATACAATTATAATCTGAAGTAAAATGTTGGGCTATGTATATTCTACAATAATATATAAAATGAGTACCTACTCATAAAACATATATAATACACATTATACCTATATAAATATATGAGAACCAATAACATTTTTTCTATATACCTACTGCTAAATCATAATATGAAACTATATATACATATATATTAATAAGTAGTAATAAAATAATTACTATACGCAATTCATCGCATGTATACCTATAGTGTTGTTATTTTTATAAAATACGAGGAAACCAGTTCCGAGTGCCAGATAAATAGAGATTTGTTCGTTTCAAGCACTTTCTCTGTTAGATCTATATGGGATATTCTCGTGATCTCGGAGGTCCTATTATAATATGCGCGCAATATCTATATATTACATGGTGTAATAAAAACATTATAAGGATGTTCAAATGGTTGACATTTTACGGTCAGTTCACGCTGAGTATAAATTATGTGATAAAGACGAAATAAACATCATGTCTATAGTATCTACATTTGTCTACCTTATATATGTATATATATAATTGTAAGAATCTTTTTAAATATGATAATTTATAATAATGCTATAATTTATTAAAATATATAAGTACCTCTTAATCTATAAAGTATAAATTATATTTACTAATACAAAATTGTTGTTTTCTCGAAATATAATCGGAAGTCATTAAAATTATCTCATCAAAAGCATCATAATATATGAGCTTGATTAATTTGTTGGATTTGATAAAATATATGATGATGATTGAAATTTACTGAAATCTAAAATAATATAGTAGGGATTCTTATAATTTTTATAAAAATAAAAATACATTTGATAATAACTCAAGACGGTCACTTTACATCGATAGTAGGTCCACCGTGCACTACCAAAAAACTAATAATACCTACCTATCACTTATAAGTACTAAGAACCTATCAATAAAATGATATTTTATAAGTATATATACGAAATTACAATGGTATAGGTTCAGTGTCCACATTTAATATTGTATACATGTCTATTAGTATATACCACATCTAAATGAGTATTATATATTATTATTTAATAAAAAATCGTTCTTATATGATAGGTACCTGATTTACGTACGACCATGTGATGATGACGGTTGGATGATGGTACACACGAATTTGGTGTATCGCTTTATCCGGATCCGAAAAACAGTAAAAATAATAATTATGGGGAAACAAATGTACACCCGCCGAGCTGTAAAATAATGTAAAGAACGCGACGAATTAATATTTTTATACGTATGAGATATCGAAAACCGAAAAAAATAAATAAATCAAAAAACGATCGTTATTACAATAATAATATCGTATTATAATAATAACACCAGTCGGTACGATCGGCGTGTGTGGTGCGCGCAGCGACAAACGTTCCGTCGGAAAAGCGGTCGGACGACGATTATAGCAACGTGCGAGCGAAAAGTCCGCGACACGCGCGCAACGTTTCAAAAAGCCGGCGCAAATGGTGATGAACCACGGGACCCGATTGGACGGCCGGACGGACTGACATTAATGGCGCGGCGGCACTCAACAGCTGCTCCGTCCGCCGCCGCCGCTTTGGACGATCGCGCGCGCACGCACGCGCACCGTCCCGCCGCTGCGGCAGCGAGCAGTCGCCGTGCCCCCCCGCGCGCCCAATGATAACGCGCCGCTACAACACGCGCGTACTTATCAGCATCCCCACCCCGCCGCCGCCACGAAAAACCTGAGTATAATATTATAATATTACGTGGTGTACCTTCCCCTATAGATGGGCATTACGTATTATTGTTATGATGATAGCGATGACAATACGATAATATAGACGATTTTCCCGGCCGTCGACACACGCGCAGGTTTATACGTTTGTACATCGCAGCCCGTCGCATCGCTGACGACCGGAAAATATAGATTTATAGCTCGGCACGCGCGTTCTTGCGTGGGTATATAGGCAGGCATGTACGTATACATAATATATTATATACATCACACGCAGGTAATATATATATGATATGATGTATCTGCCTATATCACGATATTTCGGAAAATTAAAACATATAATATCGCGATTTAACGAAACGTTTTCGATGTAATATATCAAATGGGTACCATAGGTAGGTGTAATAAATAATCACTGTCAAATCAATAATATCGTTTACTCGCAAATATTAGCTACCGATATATATTATCGTATATTGTTGTAATATTATTATGTGTGTGCATATTATATTATCATTATCATCGTGTGCTATTTAGCCGATATATTTTTATCGCGTCCCGCGTCTATAATAATATTCCAAATCGGTGCCTCCAGCACGTGAGTGTATGGGGCTGAAAATGTAATAAAACGTAAGACCCGAAAAGTCTAAAAATTCAAACGAATAATGCGAATTTGCCAAGTATTTTTTGTGTTTTTAAAAAGTTAATCGTTCACGCACAAATATTGTATATTCAGTTTTCTAGAACGGTTTCTAGTCACACACTTTTGCATCTACGATACCTATAGTATAGATATCGTCTACTCGTATAATTTGATATAGGCACCTATAAATTATTATTGTCTATAAGTTATAACACATGGTCTCTTACTTTACGTTAAAATGGTTTTAATTTACTATACACTGCTCAAAATTAATCGAATTATTCAATTCGTATACTATACCACTGTGAATTATTCTAACCAATACTTAATTTTCTTTTTGACTTTCCATTATCATATTATATTTTGTACCTACAGCTAGTGTTACTGTGTTGATTGTTATAATTACTAGGTTTATGTTTATGACTCGTTGAAATAAATACATCATACCGTCTGATAATAAAATAATAGCATGTAACCTACTTATAAGTTATAATAATTAATAATAATTAATTACATTTAATTAAAATATAATAATATTCTATTATTTCTGGTATAAAAATCTCGATATACTAAAAATTCTAGTTTTATTGTCGAACACCTTAAAACCTCTCAAATGCATGACAACAATTTAATAAACGACCTTGAAGCAAAAATAAAAAAAAAATGTTGTTTTTATTGAAAAAAAATGCATGAAACAGATTTTTAACAAGACAGCCATCGCATGGCGAGAATCAAAAAACTATTAAAGGTATAGAAAGTGCATTGAAATACCCTATACCTATAGCAATGACTGAATACCAATTTTTCAGGATTCTCTAAATTTAAATGTATAGGATGTATAGTTAAAACTCGTGGGATGGTTGATTCGAATGAAATGAATAAAATAATATACTGTCGACATTTTTAATAGAAATAGTAAGGATATACATTTTTAATTTTAAGCTTTGGACCACTACCCGTATAATTTATTATTAATTAAAATCGTTTATTTCATTTTTTATAAATTATTATATTTTATTCATATATTATAATAGTTATTTTTATTGATATGCGTTTTGGGTTGTACCTACCTATACTATATACTATATACTTATTTTAACATATTTAAAAATTAAGTTAATAAATCATTATAATGTTAACAAGTATAACGACCAATTATTTCTTTAATAGCATATTCATTAAGCTGTGTCGAAGGCTACCGGTATTTTTTCCAAACCATATGTTATCTATATGTACATCTAATTAAGAGATTGATACACATAATGTATACCTACAACTGTGGATTAAATGAATATTTGTTTATAACGTTATATATTCAAGCAATAAAACTAAATTAATGGAACTTATTAAATACTAAACTTTAAAATTCTATAAGCACCTATAGGTAATGTGTATAGTTTTCCCAATTATTCTTTCTTTGGACATCATAATCTTTCTTAAATGTGATTAAAAAAAATGTAATAACTCAACAAAATAATGAGTTTGAAGGAGATTACTAGCAGAGATTCATTATTAAATAAATTACAGAATAAATTACCATTTAAAATAACATTTAAATTTATAAAAATAGCTAATAAGGTTATGTAATGTTATTAAGAAACATAACTTTGAAAAATATTGATTTAAAAATAAATAAGACATTGTGTAAGGCAAGTGTAATCACATTACAATTATAATAAAATTTAAAAATATATATATTTTTTAAACTAATTTGAAAATATTATTTTAAAATAATGTTGTTGTTTCAAAATAAAATATTGTCATATTTTTAATTCTATATTCCGAAGCAGAAGATTTTTTGAATTTGTTTTAAGTTTTTCAATGATGACATAATTATTATTAATGAATTTCGTCTTCCGAAACCAAAATACCTATTTTTTGGAGAATTTGATTCATAAAACTCGAATTTCGAAAGAGTCGTCAATTAGTTAGAATTAACTTATAAGTATATACAAAGACTAGATGAGCGGAGTACACTTCATATAAGATTATGATTGAGAGTTCTATTGAGTTCGGTTTAATTACAGATTTAATGATTTTTAAAACTTAATATAGGTACATATTATACATACAAATATAAAATTATACATTATATAATTAATTATAAATTGATTTGTGCGAATCAACATTTTTTTATATTCAAATTAAGCGCATTTATATTATTGAAACTATATATGTTAATCTTAAGTATAATCTACATAATTTGACTGCTTTAACTAATAGACCTTTGCATGTCAATTTGCTTATAGAAAATATAAAGGTATATTATTATTTGACTATAAACGATTTATTTTCACAAAATATCAACTAGCAACTCACTTCATCATAATATAACCTATTAAAATGAGTAGTTCTTGCATACACGCCTATAAGTATAGTCAGCTGTTACGTATAAATTGGGAAACATTATACTGTAGGTATAATAATATTATAGGTAACTAAACGAATGCTGCAGATTGTGTCATTTTGTGACTTCGTAACAAAAATAAATGTTATAATAACGGCGTTTTTTTCTATAACAGGATGTGCTCACCGACATTTATTGTATAGTTGTATAAGTATAATATCTCTTATACAATAACAAGGGTCATAGACAATATACAGTACAGGTACCTATATCTATATATTACGCACCATAGTTATCATCAAAATAATATTCTAATATGCACTACAGTTTAGTGAATTCAAAATAATATAACAATACATATAAGTAAATGAAAATCTGAATCAAAGAATTCATGAAAGTCAGAAGACATTTACGGTTGTAAAATTAAGAGTAGGTAGGTAATATAGTATAAAATCATTTTTTTTTTCATTGATTATTTTTAACATTGACTACATATAGGTAATTTTTTTTTTGTACATTTATTAAAACATCAAAGTAATAGTTAACCTAATTTATAGTAATTTTATGCCTATTAAGAGTATACCTAAACACATTGGTCGAGACATCATCTTGAAATATCATTTAATTGACAATAATATAATATACCATAAGGATTGGTTCGAACCAGTAACTTAGTTATAACTTATAAACATTTAAACTTAAGATGAGCAGAATAAGTGACACGGTGTTTTTTTGAATAATCAAAAGTAAAAAAAAAAATGATAACAATAAAAAATAGTAAAAATATAAAGTTGTTATATAATGCATTACTTTAAATTATGAGATATTAACATACACGTTAATACTTTTGAAATAATATGTGTTAAACGAACCAATCCATATAATATATTATACTATTGCCAATTACACTATACTACAGGACGATGTCTCGACCGACGTGTTTACACTCTTAATAGGCGTGTACTATAAATTAGGTTAACTATTACTTTGATGTTTTAATAAATTTACAAATAACTATTGACCTATGTAGTTAATGTAATAAATAATCAATGAAAAAAATTATGTTATATGTATTATATTTCGTACTCTTAATTTTATAACAGTAAATTTTTTCTGACTTTCATGAATTCTTTGATTCAGATTTTTATATACTTATATGACGTATTGTTATATTATTTTGAATTCACTAAACTAAGCACTCCAAAAAATATTTAGAATATGAAATGAAATACGTATATAATGCCATTCAAAAGAGTAAAACACTTAAATATGATAACGATAATATATATGATGTTTTGTAATGATTTGAAATTACATAAAACAAAAATTTCTCCAAACGGAAAATATAACCTTTTGAAATGAGTGCTTATTGTTACGCTCTGCGGTATACGACATATAATATACTAACACATATTTTGAAGCCTAACTGTTATCGCGTTATGATATTTTGGAGGAATTATACAAATACCTAATTCGGGAATCAAATTTATATGGTTATTGTTATGGTGTCATTGAATTTTTTTATGCCATAGATTATTTTTAGGCATAATAATGTTTAGGTATTTAGCTCTAATTATTATACCCAGTTATATATTATATACTATTAGGTAATACTTTATTTAGACACCTATTTGTTATAATATTTATAGTACTTATAATAAAAGTTCATAATAGTTTAGGTATAACAGTTCTTACACTTCTCATGTTCTTTTATTGTTATAAATATTTATTTATAAAAATTTTAAGTTTCATATTATATTATGTGCTAATAGCTTACACCAAACGGTCCCCGCCCGTTGATTACAATAACTAATGTATACACTGTACCTATGTATCCACGATTATAGTAAGTATATAGCGTGCATATATTATTGTACCAACAGTCTTGTACGCTGTTGTAGTACAACTGTCCGTTATCGACGCGAAGTAAATAAAACCGTAGTCTATACATCGTATTAAGTTTAATGCCTACACATGTTTTAATACAAATTTAATGTTTGGCGAAACAACCGTCGCCGATGTTACGACCTGCAGTGTGCATAATACAGGCACATATATATATATATAGACGTATAGCTGGATTCGAGTACGCGTATTCGGCCCAGGCTTCTTGCCCATTGTTTTCTTACATCACAGCGAGGTAATTAAATCGCAAACGATATTCGTTTTTTATACACATAAGTAGATATATTAAATGTATACGTACAAGTTATACACACGCGGCGTGTGCGTTTATAAGTAGATACATACGATTATATAAGTATTATAACGAGTGTGTATCTTCAATACGCACACGACAAATTGTAGCACACTGCAGGCGTATGTTTATTGTTTATTTATATACTTATTTGATCTCAATAAATACCTTTTACATACATACTACATACGGAACGACGAAACGAAGACTCCAATAAGTATACGTTATTATTATATAGAAATAGGTAATGATATCATGTACACTTTATAAGATAAAACGGCGCTGCTCGCGTGAATAAAATATATTAATATTAATGCATTTATATTGACTGCTGCAAGTGATGGTCACTACGGATCTATTACCTACCTAAGTATCATAATGATACTTGTGTTTATATTGATCAAACTTTTACGTAAACTTCAAAATAATTATTCGAGCACAATATTTAGGCAGGTGCCTATATATTTGGGGTGTAGGTTTAATATTAAAAAATAAAGATTTTTATAAAAACTACAAACGACTGATTTCTTAATCAAATATTATAGTACCTATATTTTATATTTATTATTTTACAAGATACAGTTACACTGAAACTATATTATATATATCTAAAAGGATAGCAACCATCACCAATAATATATATATATATATTATATACTATACAAACGCCGACCCTCGAAATTCAGAATTAATATCCCCATCATACCACAAATGCACGTTTTCATAATATAATAATACTATAGTCTATAGAGTGTAAAAACATAATATACGCGTGACACCCCAAAGACCCCCCGACGATAACGCTCTATAAACACAAATCCCGAACACTCGCGATAGAACGTCCTTGGGTCACATATATACATTGTTTTCTACGGGTGTTTTTCAACGTATATGATTTATCCGGAAATGAAAAGAGATACCGTTATACTTTAAATTCAATACAATCTATACAATATTGTTACTGACTTAAGATTACTTTTATAAGATTTTTAATTCGATCACACAATAGTAGGTACTTGCAAACATCAAACACATACTTTTTGAACAGCCGCCCATACAATTTTCGAAAAAAATATATTGTCAGCGATAATCTTTTGAATGATATAATAATGGTTTATAATCTTAGGTCGAATTATATCGTATACTAACGTGATTATTACAATTGCGTCACTATATAATACGATACAGTAACCTATACTGCACTGCTGTTACATGTCGAACGAGTACCTAAACCTAATCTATATATATATTACACTGAAGAATGCTGCAGTGAAAACTAAAAATGACAGCTGTGTATCGCGTATGAGTGTTATTACTACAGTATAATATTATACCAATACATGAACAGATATGCTTATAATATTATTTTCTCGCACGTATTATAATTATATTATTACACCTACATACTTTCCACAAACAACCTCTCTTAAAAATCAAAAAAAAATATAAATAAAATTGCACACTCAAATATCAGCTTGGAATAATTCTTGATAAGGCGACAAGGCGTACGTCGTTTAATTGCAGTGTTTATAAAACAATTGAAATTATGACTATATTATATTGTGGACTGTGGTATATAATATTTTGCACGCGCCCACAACAGCCTTCTGCAGTTTATAGTTTAGATGCTTTGCGTATATTCGTATATTATACGTATATGTATAGGTATATTATTTGTTAAGGCGATTGACTGTCGTTCTCAAGGTTATAATCGATACAATAATCTGTTTGCGATCGATAACAAAGATTGAAATCCCTCACAGTGAAAATCAGTAGAGTTAAGTTTTTATTAAGACCAACAGTAAATAAAATAATATATAATATAAATATGGCAGTGCACGAGTATAATATTACTATTATTTTATCGCGGGCGTCTTTCTCTTTATTTACAAACTATTTTATTTTTCATTTATAATATTATTCCACATGAATACATATATAATCCCGGTCCAACACTACCACCAATCAAAAACCCTATATATAAATGTCGTATATATTATATTTGCTCTCTCTCTCTCTCTCTCTCTCTCTCTGTATAGGGTGAATTCTGAAATTCGGCGGGACATAATATATTACTAAAATTTTAGCTCTAATTAATTGTCTGTCAACCGCAGCGTTAGCACATTCATCTCCAAGCCGTTTCCCGCATGCAAGTGAAATATTCTCCCCTATTGTACTTTGATATTCAATTATTTTATACATTGCATTTGTACAAATTACTTTTACTGAAAATATTCTACGACTTTATAAGTTATAATAATTTAATTGTTACCAACAAATTTAAGATAAAATAGAAGTTATAGGTACTGTTGTATTTTAAATATTTTTAAAATCATATTATTTGTATTAAATAAATTAAAAGGAAAATTGTAGTATTAAGATCAACATAAATATCGAATGATTTTTTTGGATAAAATATTGCATAATATCTTAAACTAAAAATATACTTATATTTTTTTTGAACCAGCGACCATTCCGTTTGACAATTCAAAATATTTTACTAGATATTTTATAGTATGATGTAAACTTAAACAATAATATTTATTGTTTCCATATAAATAAAATTAAAAAAAACAACATTTTAGAAGCTTTTATTATCTTTGATATTATAATATACCTATACGGCTTGACTGAAGTTGTATAAATGCCAAGATTCAATACCACAATTAAATAATTCCAATTAAATTAATCAAAATATAAAATCTTCAAAAATTTAGTTCAGTTGAGATGAAACACTTAATTATAAAGATTGTAAGATAATGCAAAAAGTTTAGTAAAAACTTACTGTAAACATTTTAAGTATTATATCTATATATATATATAAATTAAGGTTATTCTGAATGACACTGAACTCCTACTGACTAAACGAATTTTTATGAAATTTTCTGTGCGTGTTTTGAGTGGTTCCCTGGATGGTTTAGACTCACAATTGGACCCACTAGGTCCAACTCAGAGTGTTGTTCAAACAGGGGTTTTGAGATTTATGATGGAAATTTTTTTTTATAAATCATTGCTATTGGTTATAGGAGAAAAAATTTGTCGAAATATGTATGTTTGGTTAATCGAGCAGATCATATCCAACATCAAATCGAATTTTCGCGCTTTGCCTACCAAGGTGGCTGAGTTGCACTTCCTGCAAGAGTTGAACAATCTCAAATTTTTAAGAGTTATCACAGTATAAAATAAAAACCATAGAACTATAATAATTTTTCTTTTCATATTATAATATTATTTTTATCTGGAAATATTAAAAATAAAAGTATAATTTATATTTAAAATTTTTAGTTGTATACCTATGTGGGTAAAAAAAACCTATCAGTATTGTATATAATCCAAAATTTTATTAACAACTAGTATATTATTTGTATAGCATTTATTTTTTAGAAAATAAAAAAACTAAAAAGTCGACAGAATTATACCTAACCTATTTTATTCGATTCACGTAATATATCTGTCGAGTTATACGGAACGAAAAAAGATCGCTATTGTCCGAACGGCTTTTCCCGGAACCGGCCCGAGGCAGTCACAAAACGAAACGGAAGTAAAATTGAAAAAAATTCACATCGAAATCACACTGGTTAACGGTTCTGGTTTTGTTAATTCTGAGCTCCTATAATATATACATAGGTATATAAATATTCGATATTTTATAATGCGCACATACCACGCCTATGATACTTATGCATAGGTACTATTTCAATACTTCTATATGTATAATATATTATTATTATCTAAAATATCACACCTTCCAAATCGCGCACATTCCTCCGCCGCTTATCGTCGTATACGCGGAAACTCGTCGCCGTCTTCTTCCCGTCGAGTAGGTACATAATTTATAATGCAAACGGGTACGAAAAAAAAAAATTATCCTGGATACTTAGATCTGCGGCGTCAACGTGTTTCACTCGGCTGGCGCGCACGCGTGCGTTGTACACGTTAATATAATATTCTTAGTTAGTGTACGGTTATTATATATAGGTACATATACAATTTTATGGTGACTACAATGCACTATAATAATATATATTATACTCCATCACGGACCACGACCACTGTATTATGTCGTATATTATATACCTATAATGCCTATATACCAGATACCCATAATACCTATATTTATGTACCGATATCTGAATGCGGCGCGTCGTACGCGTTTAACTTCTGCGAAAGTCTAATAACGTCGGACGCCACTGACGGCGGCACGTTCCCGTCGACGAAATCGCGTACATATTTCATACCGCGGTCATGTCCGCATCTGTATACCCAGGTATCTACCAATATAATCTATATATATATATATATATATATGTTTTATATCGTATATATACTTACAAATTCATCGTCCGTCTCGCGTTCACGACGTCGTATTTATATGTATATAAATGTATAATGTCTAATAATATATATATATATACATACCTATACAGACGACGACGACGACAATAATAATAACACACAAACGCTCGCACGCACGCGAACTCACCTCGGACGAGACGAGTCCGGCGGCTGCGGTGGTGGTCATTACGTTTGCCACGCACGCCCCGTAATTGCCTCGCGAGTACCGCGGCGCTAATGGCGCCATGTGCCGCGCGCGTCGACTCGCAACAGCGGCGACGCGACCAGAAAGACGACTATCTCTCGTCGGCGTGACGTGACGTGACCGCGAGGCGGAAAGGGGGACATCGGTTTTAACGCTTTAAACCTTTGGACGCGAATCGTACGGATTTTTTTCACTTCTTATTCTCACCGCGCACGCATCATATTATTATACCCAACTACCTGTGCGTGCGTGTGTGTGTGTGTGTGTGTGTGTGTGTGTGTGTGTGTGTGTGTGTGTGTGTGTGTGTGTGTTGCGACGCGACGAGATTTATATATATAATATATTACTATTATGTATGGATCGAAAACGTATAGGTATGCGTTGTACACAGTGTTTTTTCTCCATGTAGATAGGTACACCGCGCGGAAGTATAGAAGTATGCTGCAGTACCTAAACTCTTATCGACTACCTATATGATATATGTGTAGGTATCTGGTATATGTACCTACCTACGTTTTGAAGCTATATAGACATATGTAGCTCTTATGTATTGTAGGAGGTTATTTGCTACGACGGCGCAGGGTATTAAAATTTTTTATCTTTTACTTCATTCGAAAAATGTATGATAATATTATAGCTTAGGACGTCTATGATAATACTGCTGCTGCGTCTCATAAATTAAGATTACTATACTTCTGCTACCATCTCAACGCGTACAGTCGATTAACGATTTCCAATCACGAAATCCCGCATGATATACTCGAGTGTGGATGCCAGAAAACTTTATATATTTGATTTCTCTCCCTCTCTGACCGAACTGCAAATTACCAAATTTGCGTTTAGCAGAACCAAAATTGTGTTGTTAACTTGAATATAATATATTAAAAAGAATTGAACTATTGTCAAATCTGTATTTGTATACATGTGACTTTTTTACGATAAACTTAAATTTTCATGTAAGTATGTAATAAACAACAATTTAAAAATGCTCATAACTTGTTTCAAAATTAAAATCTCAAAAATGATATGATGGGTCCCAAAATAATATTCTTACATTAAACATTTCTTAGCAGATCAAGTAACTATAATATTAAAAATAACTGAATAAAAATAACTATTCTGAGCATGAAATTTGTGAAGTTTGTGAATTAGTAAGTCGACACACAGTTAGAATATGTTCTCTTAAGAGATGATGGATAGACAATTTTAACCACATATTATTAAGACAAAAAATATGATAAAAATGTATTTAAATGTAACCATTTAACTCATTAGTAAAAATGTATATTATGTATATGCATTAATCATTCTTAAACATATTCTTTAACTATTAAAACTAAGAACATTTTTAAAAAGCTATAACGTACAGTGGGGAGGGGACGACTGCCGCCTTTGCCCCCATGAAACGCCACTACATGCGGATTCGTCGTATTCTCAAAAAATTTAATAGATATATTGAGTGTTGCCGTTTTTATCTTTGTCGACATACCTGTCCCCTGTCTTAACTCTAACCTAACACATACCTAACGTTTAAATGTGATGTGATTTTTAACAAATAAAATAAATACACCACAGTATTATACACCTCTCTATTAATTGGCCATCAGTTTTGTAACAAGTACTAACACTTCTACCTAAGAACTATAATACAGTAATAAGTTATCCTAATTAATATTTCAAAAATGTTAGTAAGAAAAAAATTATTGATAGGGCAAAAGCGCGGTTGGTCTACATAGCTATAATTATCTAGTATCAACACTTGAACGAAGGGATTGCTCACGCGACACCTAACGGAGACTTCATACAACTTCAACGGCTGTTACACGTCCCTGATGACAGAGGTCGTGCCGGTCTCCACTGCCCTTAATATTTTTCGTTTTTATTCACCGCCAACACCCCCTAACGGATCAACCCTCAAACGAGGATTGCGCAAGTCGTATCTCTATTATTCTAAGAATGATGCCATCGGTTTCAGATAACTTTTTTCTTTTACTAAACACGTTTTATTTTAACTACTACTGCCGTTTTCAAACAAGTTGACTTAACGTCTCTACGGAATCCGGTACGTATTGTCCGGTTTTTTCCCTGTTTACTCTTTGAGAAAAAAAAAACAAGTATAGGTAGGTACGTGTCTTAATAATATAATACAATATAATAGGTATACTGCAATTATCTGTTAGCAATTTTTCTACATTCCACTATAGAACTAAAAGAACAGAATACTTAGAATAAAATTAGCTAAACAACGTTAAATAGGCATCTTTACCGATAATATATTATTATACGAATGCTTTATGAATAGAATAAAATTAAACGTTATTTAGTTGCCAAGTATTAATAAAAATTGTACGATAAAATGTATCAATGCTACCTATTCATTCTACATCGGTTAATAATATGATGAATAGTAATATTCATGACGAATGAAAATTATTCAAATTGCTATGAGATTTCACTTTTACCCCTAAATAAACTTAAAAATTGTATTACTCATTTGTTTGTTATTTATTGTTGTTACGTTTCCTGGCTTTCAGTGATTGGTTATTTTTCTATATTTTTACGGATAACCCACGTATTGAAAACTATTGATCTTAAACACGTCATATTATAATTTATTAGTCAATATAATATGTGTATGTATAATACACGGCTGATTACTATAATATTATAAAGCTGGGCATTTTAGAATATCGATTAACTGTCGAAGCAAATAAAATAAAATATTCTGATGGCAATGAATCATCACACTGCAAGTCTTCCGTTCGAATGAGTATAAACATAGGTAGGTACAATCAGAAAACAATTATTAAAATAAATTTAAAACTATATACCTAAACACTACTTCCGCGTGCCAATTGTATGGGCGTGTATAATATTAAACTGTGCCGCGGTGTTTGCATTCGATCGCGAAACGTGTTCTGAGTGTACGCACCGGCCGGTGTCACTGGTTTCCGGATGGGTGACCACCCGGATTTTTTGTGCTAAATCCTCGCCACACGTACGCGTGTCCAAACCAACCGCACCTTCCCCCACAGCAGCAGACTAATGACCTCAAAAATTATTAAACCACTTATTTTATAATGACAAATAATATCGGAGTCGGCGCGCATACCTACGCACGCGCGTGTAGAACACGAGGGGAACATCGCGGTCGTTGTAGTCGAAAAAAATGAAACATCGTCCGATTAAAATAATGTGATTCACGTATTATATTATAACAATACGCGATGTGGGAAACACGTGACGACGACGACGACAACGCGTAGGTACATATTATAACATAAAATATACTTTTATTATTGTTATTATTTTGTCATACGGGCTACAAGTGCAGTTAGGTCGGGTGTACGTGATATGGATGGGGCCGACCCATATTTTAAAAGCAATAAAAACCGCGTCGAACGTTGTAAATCGGCGGCGGCGGCCGTAAATCGAACTGGACGGTCGCAATCGTGTTCGGCGTGTCCTATACAGGTCGTAAATATCGTCGTCGACGGCTCTTCGGTTTTTATCGTTATTTAAATGAGGCCAGTGCACACACGACGGACCGTCGTCGCCGGCGCACGTTAAATGTTGTACTCTAGCGCGTGTGTCCGAGTGCATCGACGCGGGGCGCGGACGAGCGGTTATTATAATTTTTTATTATTATTATTATTATTATTAGTGTGCGTATCATGGTGGGCACCATAGTTTGCCGTTTACTTCCACCACCTCGTCATCGTATCGGCCGTGATTGTGTTGTAATTTTATTGTATTTTTAATCGGTCGTTTACGAAGGGGGAAATGAGTCCGCCAGACCTACGCGAACGGCATCTACCGCACGTTCCGCCGGGGCCCCGGTTCGCGCCGCGCGTAATCAGCGCCATCTGACGGTCAACGAGCGCGCGCCGGTCGAACCGTCTAAAATTCGAGATTTCGCGAGTCTGCCCGCGCACGCACCCTGCACGCCAACGGTGCAAGTCTGTCGGCAACGATCACACGTCTTGCACGCCGGAATGATAATTGCTACTTATTGGTGAAAATCGGAAAATTAGACGATTTTTATCAGTAAAAACGATTGATAAATAATTTTAATATTTTCCAAATGCTTGGAAAATTTGCTTGAAAAACTCCTCACTTTCCATTTGAGCGATGCAACAGAAACCACTGGCTATTATTTCAAAAAAAAAAATTATAAAAAATACGTATAAAAAATTACAGTTGATCGCCACGATATAGAAACACAATATGTTGTATACAATACAAATAATATTATATAGGTACGGGTACCTAATATATTAAAAGATTTTTTTTATCGAATGTTTGATGACACTAGTTCAAGCCCCCCCCCCCCTTAAGGAGTCTTGGAAATGTATTACTTACTTTAATATTTATATCACTAAAATTAAAATTATATAGTAAGTTTCTTATATTACCCCGGGTGCAGGGATTTTATCCTGAGGGGGACTTTCACTGGTTATAGATAGTAGTTATACCGCACTGTTTACCGGTTTCGTACCTTATAGCAGATGTTTGAAACACAAGGTATCGTTGACGCATATATTTATTTAAGTATCTACATAATATAATACAGAAGTGATACCTATTGCAGATTATCATTATTATTATACAGTTTTTAAATACAATTTTTGATATAGTTTTGATAAATTTGTTATATTTATTAATACTTGGTAATAAGTAATAACTCAATACTAGCACCACTGGCTGAGTTAGGTACACATGGCTGGAGGAACAATAAAATGATTGGTACACAACATTTGAAGACATACCTAAATTATTGTAAAAAATTACGCCGCTGTAAAACCGAAACACATTATACGGACCAATTTAATTTGAAACAGGTCCGATGAAAGAGTTGTACGTTTGTCACATGTATTTCTATAATTATCTATACAAGAAAAATATTTCTACATGTATATATTGACCATCGTCGGGCACTTAGGCAGCGTTATCATGGAATGCTTGTATACTATATTACTACCGACCGCGCAGTCTTCGGATTCACTGGTATTATATAAGAATAACAATCGGTAACGAAAAAAAAAAACATGAAAACGAACTCTTTTACAATGTGTTTATAGGACGCGTAGGACCTAGGTAGTTATGGTATACTCATATATTATCGTAAAACGATTTATTCGTTTCCAGAAAAAGCGATAACATATGCGTATACACATCGCATCTACAGCAGTTCAAGCAGAGTTCAAGCGCTCTCTCAGCAACACGTTAACACGAGTACGATTAGGACGATGGTATTTCGTCTTCGGTTTCAACGACGGTAATAATAATAATTATTGTAAAAAAAAAACTGTTTTTTTGACATGAAATAATCACAACCTGCACAGACGGCGATTTCGAATTTTACGAACCGCCGTAGCTCTATCGCCGTAAACACCGCCGCAGCTTTATCGCCGTAAACGACTTTAATATTTGGCAGGTACACAATCGTATATCTACCCAAATCGCAAAATCGGTCGCGAAGTCCAAAAATCGACACGATTCGTATATACGACCATATTATAATACATAATACGGGTTTCACATATTATTATTATTATTATTATTATTCAGACAATATTATGAATAAAATTTCGAAATATTTATAAGAGATGCGTTCACGTGTAAGCAATGGCATATATTATATATACGTTTATATATATATAATACGTTTGAGCGAGCGTGCTGTGGTGTGCATGGGAGAGTTAAGTCTGCATGTCAACGTCTGCTGACACTCGAACCTCCTATTTCATTATGGCTGGCCAACATGGCTGTGTGTACTCGGCGAGGTCCCGACGCGGCGGCGGCGGCGGTGGAACAGCAGCAGCAGCAGCAGCTGTCCGTTTGCCCGAAAATTACGAGGCCGCGTTCACACGTACTCGCGCGACCGGGTTTGACAAACGATATTATTATTATTATTATTATTACGGTACAGTTATAATAAGCGATTACCGCCGTCGCGGTGACCTTAATCCGGCATAGTGTACATATGTATAGTGGTATAAATATAGATGTGGCATGTACATATATATTATATTATTGCTAAGTCTACTTGTTGTAATTGAAAATTTGTTTGTACGTTACCCGCGGTTATTGATAATATACTGACGCGCGGCTTCGAATTTCGGACGAGATGCGAGAGACCTCGATTGTACTGTAATTTAGACGTATAGACTGGGTATACTGCCGACTCCCGACTGCCGAGTGTTGTCGGTATAATATTATAAACTTCAAATTTCAGAAATCATTTATCATCGACGTGTCCTTATTTACTGTATGCGTGCCTATAGACCAATCTCAAACGATTGAATAACATAAAACGTTACATAATTCAAATTCAAGATAACGGAGAATCATTATTCACCGTCGAACACGCGCAAGTCGTATACATTTTTCAAATCACTGCAAGATAATAATAATATAATATAGTGACCTATAATATTGTTACGTTTTGAATAGAAAACACGTACACAAAACACAAAATGGTGCTGAATATGCTCATAGCATACATCCAATATTCTATAATATATAAAAATATATGTAAAGAAATGGGTATTATGCCGCTATACAGGTACTATTAGTTAAGTTACAATGCGTTATTATCGTGCTAAAAAATGTCGACAAACAAGATATAGGTACGCCTAAAAGTTCTAAAAAATATCAATTCGCATATATAGAATTCGCAGCCCGAGCGGTAATGATTTTTATATAAGTCTACTAGAGAGAGGGATAGGTGACGTGGAGGCGAGGGTGGCAGCAGAGTAGGATAGGGACAACGGGAAATAATAGGTGTCGTCTTCGGGTTGAAGCAAATAAAATATTTATTTTTTTGAAAAATTCATCTGTGGCATTGGCGGCTTAACCGCTCAAATTAACATGAGAATTTGTATTACATGACGGAGAGAGGAAGAGAGACGGAAAATTACGGGCTGCAAAGAGTTCGGAATGGAATCGCAATAATTCTCATTGTTTCGAAAATATAATATAATGTAACCGTCCTCCGACCTAAACCCCGCCAACAACACTTCCAACATCCATCGGTGTGGCATGCAACAATTGCGGTCTGGACACGTCGTCGTCGGCGGCGACGGCGGCAGAGGCAGAATGCTAATTTCGCGCCGCCGCATATAGGATAGAAATCTCTGTCGTCATCGCCACCGCCGTCGCCGCCGTGGAACACAAATTTAGCGCACGTTAAATATTAGTTATTACTCGTTCTACACAACATTAACATAACACATTCGATATTGTAATATTGCCGATTCCATTACACCCCGCGCAGTAATCGCATATAATAAACATGATATTATTATAACGCAATTCAATGTATTATATTATTAAATTTATACGTTTTTCGGAATGTATAATAATAACTTTTGCTCCCACTCTATACCGTTTTCTAATATCCTTGCTGACGTTTTCGAGGTCTCAATATATTTAATATTATCTACTGCGATAGGTTGTAAGTTGTAGGTAGGCGCACACGATAAATAAACAGCTTTTTTGGCATTTGTATACGTCGAAAACCGACGAAAATATAACACACGGACGTTGTGTCTTGTGTGTACACGCATCGAAACGCGCGAAGACCACTGCTGCATCGTTCTAGGTGCCTACATGATAATATATTCGAGCGTGTGCGTGTGCGTGTGCGTGTGCGTCCGCATAGTGGTCATCGGTCGAACGGAATTTTAAAACCACGTTATTTTTATACGAGACACCAAGCGATAAATTTCGCGAAATTTGTATAAAAATACGACACGAAAAACAATTTCACGTTTAGAATTTATCGCTCCGCGCGTAATAAATAAAACGTGTAACAGTGTCATATTATACTGCGCGGCCACTCCTATATACGCGCCCGTGTACATAGCGTGCACAATATTAACAATAATAATAATGTGTTAACGATTTTATTTATTGCGGTTTAGGGCGCGTGCGCGTGGTTATATAGGCATAATATATGGGACGATCTAGAAGACAAAATATGTTGATTTAAAGCGAGCGATAGTCAAATAGAGTATAATATGAGCAACAGGTTAACATAATATAATAATATATATAATTCAAACGCGTCCGATTCCCAATAAAGTCGTTATGAGGATAAAAAATAAGGCACAAGGTCAAACACTGAAAGTCACAGGTCTCGAATTGATAACTCCCTGTTTTACCCACGGGCAATGTATTATGTTGCTTGCTCTCACGTCAGCTCAGCAAATAATTTAAAAGTTTACGCACCTCGAAATAAAACACAAAATATTGTTTTCCGTGAAACATTTTAAAACTTTGTTCATATATATTGTCATATATTTTTTTATCAAACAAAATACATTTTTTTTCAGTGTAGCTTCTCTTGATTTAATTAAGAGTTAAAAATGTTTTCAACCATGTCAGCGAGTGAACTTTGCCTCCAGTCCTAAGCCCGGGTTAAAATGGAAAGGACTCATACTGAAGGCTAGGACGCAACTCTTATAACTGCCTTTACAAAATCGTGTTGCAAATATAGCTATAGGGAACAAACCCCGAGCAACGCCGGGTAAATCAGCTAGTATAACATATATTATAATATTATCATTAAACCATAAAAGTGTTTGAAAGTTAACGGAGCGCACATAATATGTGCACAGGTATACGATGTCCGGTATGGGCGACCGCGAGAGATTTAAATAATGAAATTGTGTCGGCGGCGACGAGACGGGTGTCTGTCCGTCCGCCGCCGTCTTCGTGTATAGAGTAATATTACTATCTATTATCATACACATACGTCGCTATAAATATCGCGTAAAACGGACGGGCCGATTGACGTGTCCTATGATTATAATGAATTATCGTGACCCCGGGCCACAGACCGCGTACTTATACATAATATAATTGATTCAAATGTTTTTTGACGATATTGCGAGAAAAAAATCGTATTAGCCGGCGGAATTTAACGGAAACAAAACAAAGCATATTATCGAGTGCCTTCGTATGTAAAGTCGGTGCAGTATAAATCATATTATTATCCATTTAATTTATGCTATCCGTATATGAAAAACCTAATTGCATAGTAAACGCCGGAGCACGCCAGCCGCGGCGGCGGTGATTTAAATTAAAATATTCAAAGAAGCAAACAAGTTTGAGTCGAACCGCGCGCGGCTGCTACATTATTTTGTTGTATAATGTGTACAACCGCAGACCGCGACCAATCTGATTTTTGTGGTTTTTCATTACCCCCCCCCCCCCCAACCAAAAAAGCTCCATCATGGTTACATATTATGCTTTTCATAAGAATGAAATCAAACCGTATTTTCGAGCCCAATTATAAAATACACACAGATATCGTATACAATCAATAAAATAATATGTCCACATCGAACCTAATCAAACGGATGTACCTACCTATACTTTGTCAAATCTCACGATATTCGTAATACCTATATCATTATTTTTATTGACGTTGAAATGTATAATTTAATTATTTAACATTAAAGTTGATATTATAATGGCATACGTTGTGCTACAAAACATTTGACATTTTGCTTTGTTTAAATTTATGATGGTAGGTATTGAATATAAATTTTGAAGTAATCATTTCCGTTATATGGCTATTGGTCGGAAATCTATGCAATGCACGTATAGGTATCACTATTATGTTTGTTATACTTTATATACTCTGTATACACAGATATATAACATTTTATATAACATCATGTCCCTACGGTGGTTTCGATATAAAAAAGTACTTCGGTTCAAATTTCGGTCCAAAGAATCCACTGACGTGTTCGTGATATTAGCTGCGAGTAGGTACATACCGAGTTGATACCATGTTAGTGTAAGATCGTTATCGTAATTAGCATACTGGTTTGTAATAGAAGTTTGTACTCGAATAATTAGAATTATAACGATAATATATCATTGAATGCGAAATGTTTTATTTGAAAACCCGCAGCACAATATAATATATAAATAAAACCTTTTAACAAATTCTTAACACGGAAGAAATGATTGGGGTGATGGGGTAAGGGGAGGGAAACGTTAATTACCGTATAGTTTTATTGCAGCAACAGTGGGTGTTTGTTCTGAGCTATTTATACGTAAATCGAGACACATTAATTGTCACCTTACAATAGTTAGTTCTCAAAAACCGGTGTAGCCTATATTTTATTACGTATGCGCGTTGCCTGTACAGTATAAAATATTTAAACTGCTGCACAGACTCTAATCAACGTTGCTGTGGTTTCGATAAAAATCGGATAGTATATAAGTACTGATTTCAATACCCACCCGTATCGATAATCAAAAATTCTTTTCCGACGCAAATCCAGAAAATGAAAGAAAAAAATACGCAAAACAATGACGTATATAGGTACAATCATGTTTATCGGTGCCCGAAGTATTATAATATGATATTGTTGTTGTGTGCGGCGGGCGCTTGCGATTCTTTCACTTTGCGGCGGCGTCGTACCGAGAAATTCCGACCGGCTATATCATATAATACGGATCCCCGTGACGAACACACTCGCGATGGGTCTTTGAAAAGAAAGGGCTTTCTCTATACTCTTTGTGGTTTTTTTTTCTTTTATTTTGACCTATCGCGTCTACCTGCGGCCTGCACAACCTCCCGCTGCAGGGGGCTCTCGTTCCCCGCCTTCCCCTCGTCGTCGAACCGTCATCGGACAAATCCTCTGCTGCAGCACACACACGCGCACGCCGTACCCACTATATATAATACGTGTACACATGCAACACAAATACCCCGTCCGATATGTTGCAGTCGTGTTTTAGGACCAGTTTTCATATATATTATACGAGTTTATATTATTATTATATACGGTGTGTTATCTGCCAGTGGGAATCGTTGGGGAGTTGGTATATTTTTTTCGTCTGACCTTGGCGTCTCCCGAAGAATGTATATTATACATGTGTTTTGTACCTACGTACTTTGTATACATATATTATATGTAATGTGCGTTCGCAAGAGTGTATGTATGCTTATATTATATATACAAGCAACGCGGTACAGCGGTTTTTAGTCTGTAGGTATATAGTGCGTTCTGTATTGGTATAAGTCATCGTTAGGTTAGGTATAGTAAAACGTATGAGAGGGAGGGAGAGCAATGAACAATAATTAGAAGTCTCTGAACGAAACACTATATAATAATATACAATTTCAGAGGAGTAAAAATTTCTAACGAATGAGAAAAGATAATATTGGTTTTGAAAAACAAAATATATCGGATACAAGTACTGCTCTTAATATTGTAATGCTCACAGTTTAAGCACGATATTTACACATTTTGCAGCCGCTCGGTTAAGGGATATTATTACGATTTCCGAATTTTCCAATGCGACTATAATTCCTTCATCGCAACTCGCACTTGTCGGCCGAGCGTTTGTCGCATGTGCTCGTGAAGTTCTCTCCCCACGAGCATATCTCTCTCTCTCTCTCTCTATATATATATATATATACCTACCTATAATAATACATATTATATATATATATACACACACGACATATATACACATACGAATATAAATCAAACACATCCGGCGCGTTTGAAATAATTTGTATTGTATGTGTATGATATATATATTATATATTATGTGTGTACGAGGCGAATAATATAATATCCTAACCACTGCTGCCACCAATGCACACGTACACACGAGTAGTGCTCGTGTATAACTGTATAGTATATGCCTACTATAAATATACACGCGGAGAGAAGATTTCGTCGTACACGTGTTACAGGCTAATAAATCCCATTGGCCTTTTCCCTCTCAGCTCTTAACCCTTTCACACACATACACACTGACACACGTGCGCTTGCGTATTCGGCTGTCGCCGTTGCCGTCCGCCGCCGACTTCCCGAAACTCGCAGATTATACGCTTATGCACGCCACACACACACACACACACACACACACACACACATGCATATATACTATATTCGAAGAGGATTTAAATTATTCAACATTTAATCACGGAAACCTCCAGTCATACATGTATACACGTACACACACGCGCACGACGCATAGCATAACTATATATAAAGGTATATATATGTATAGGATATCGTGGCCTCTATATTATGCAGCAAATGGCACGCAGAGCCATAAGATTAATATACGCGCCACGGGCCCACCGATATATAGTGCTACCGCCGAATAACCCTTTTACTACCCTCGGCCGAAGTTCTCTCGATAACCGCCACACATTTTCCATTTCACCGGACACACGGGGTGAAATACATTATGATATGCATATACGTCCTATAGTATACGCGCATTTGACAGCCGTCGATCAGAATATAGGTATACGCATCTGTGGAACTGCAGCTGAAGTTCGAAGGCTGTACACGATTTTTATTAACTTAATATTATACCGCGGTTCATCACGCCGTTATTGTAGCGCGTTCGAAATAATTGCCGTTTATAAATAACGTCTATCAGTCGGCATTAAATCAGGTTCAGCTTGCTCACTGCATTTAAAACCTTTCTAATTCCTGTTCACTTTTAAAATGCTATTTAAACATTAGTCGTTGATATAGCATTAACTATTTTTACGACGATTCATGCCGTACACTTCTAAAACAAATTAAACCGAAAAATGATCAACTCCCGCTAATATTATTGTTTAGAAATAAAAACTGATCGTGTGGTTTATATTTATTATTTATCATATGATTATAATTTATAAATCATATTTGAGTTACAAATTAAATATTCCGATGCATTTAGTTATCAATCGAAAACAAACTTTTTTTATTTGTAGGTATGTTTAAATCATAAATTAAATTATATTCAACTTTGGTTTTCTAATTTGTAAAAATGGCTTAGTTTTAATATTGATTTAAAATATTAATAATAATGTTATATTTTATTGTTAATTTATTGTTTTAGAATTTAAACTGAAAATAGAGATATTGAAATAATAAAAACAAAATTATATAATCAATTAAAAGGGTCTTGAGTTAGTATAATAGAATTTCAGGTGGCTTTCCATAAAAGATTAACTACCTACCTACAGAATTATCAATTTTAATCAATTATTTGTATTATTTCCTAGCTATAATATATTATATGTATTCAGAGTCATGTATTATTCTATTGATTTACTAATCGATTAATTAAATAATAGTCAATAGTTGTTATATAGTAAAAAACATAGCACAACTATAGTACAGAATAATATTTTATTCAAATGTATTAAAAATATTAAATATAACAGTTAACTTCATCAAAATTATAATATTAGAAATAAAAGTTTGAGAATTATTAAAATGTTGTTAACTTTAAATTCGTATCATTGATTGTTAATTTTTATTCAAAAGAAAATTTAAATAAAACATATATAATTATTAATTTAATCTTATAAACTATATAATAATAGTTGCGAATATTTTTTATAAATTACCTTCAATTCAAGAAAAAAGTCATCAAATTTGTATTAATTATCCAAAAGACAGTATATTTGTAGGTACAACACTAATTATCACTCGAAATGCGAACATTATATTATTAAATATAAAACTAAAATAAACTAAATAATAAACTTAAATAACACATTCAAAAAAATATTTTAAAAATAAATAACTTTTGGCGGGCTTGCTATACGCACTTTAAATGATCCGCGAGCGGAAAAGGCGGTAGATCTATTGACGATCGGTCGCGAAATATGATCATGGCAACTGTGTATGGCAAACGAATGGGCTGTCCTTGGGGGTGGCTGTGGACAAGAGGCCATTAAAAAATAACTTGCAGCTGCGATAGGGGATGGAAGAACCCTCGGGAATCGAAAAAAAAACCGGTATTAGGGTGAGCAAACTGCAATCATTCACCAACGAAAACGAGCTGATTTGAAAATGTCGTCGATTATGCAAAGGGAATATGCATTTGGTTCGTGCATACTGCATGTGTATTATACGTATAGACTAGAGGTACATATTGTGTGTGGAAATGTTTAGCTGATAACGTGATGAAACGATCAAGTCGACATCACATTATTATTAAGTCTCGACAACACAATATAATAATAAATGCGTGTTTAAAAAGCTTCAACGACTCGACGAACTGTTTTTATGTGATGATACTAACTATTAACGGACAATTAATTACGAATAAAGCTGCACATCTTTATATCTTTCATGATATTCAATAGTAAATATACTATTTAAATAAGTAGTCGCGTAAAAAATGTCGTCAGTTTTATTATTGTTATTGAGGAATTAAACGTCGCCGGCGCATTGAGCCTCTGGCTTACGGTATTATCCATTCATTAATAATTTTGTTTTTATTAAATCGCACAGTGGTTTGTCATAAACTATCGCTTATAGTTAAGTCACTGCAGCTTTCAAAGACAAATAATATCCTATAATCGTGTACCTACCATAGCTATAGTTATATATTATAGTCGCGCAATATTGCAATAATAATAATAATAATATTATGTATATTAGTCATTGTTATTACTTATTACTATTGATACATTAAGACGTGTTATATTATAATACGAATGTTGTGTGTAAACGTTGTGTACGATATTTTTTATAATTTTTTATTTTTATGTAATTTACATTATTATAGGGCACCGGTATTCAATATATTATTGTTTATTTCTATTGTACAGCACCTGCCTCTCGTAATCTATAAGACAATTATTATTGTCCGTTATCAATCGATCGGGTCGCGTGCGAACGAATACGCGTGTATATTATATAGTTGCGCTGGTACTTAATATACTTACATCGCACTGCGCTGCAGCAGAATGCCACGATGGGGTAGGGAAAACCGAACCGGTATAAGGAGGTTGAACACAAAACTACAACGGCGACGCACACACAGATACGAACCGTTTCTTTTGAATTCAATGTACACGTTGTTGCGCAACCGTGCATGCACACGCTGTGTATATTGCATCCAGGTGGCCGGTGCAGGCAATGGTTAAATGTGACATGGCCCATAAAAACTAGGTCATAAAATCCGTCTCGTTTATGTGGAGTATATGGCCGGGTCCCTTCCTTTCTTTTTTTCCCCGGAAAAGGACCCGAAATCGTCTTATGATGGGACACACACGCACACACGGGGTGCCAGTAACAGTAACGTTATGTAAGTGTACTCACCTTTTTCGTGTACGTCGATTTAGTGCTCCGCGGACACAGACGATTTTGGATCTGAAACAAAAAATATCGTAGGGGTAAGTTTTTATTCTTATTATTTTATTTTGTTTAGCGATCGTTTTTTGCACATGCAGTACCTATTACTGAGTGTCTGGTGACCTATATATATCATATTATATGACAGTAATAATTCCTAATAATAGGCTTTTAATTTAAAAACTAAAATATTATAATAAATGTGTCTTGACGGACGACACAAAAAATTATTTATAAAATTAATTAATGAAAACACATTTCATTTGTATATTTTCAATGGCCAGAACGTCCACTGTCTAGCCGAAGTACCTTAGAAACAAACGAAAACGGCACATAATGATGTTTTTACCCAATGGCCTAGGACGGATTCATTAATTTTTTTTTACACTTCGTTATTAAAGCCTACGCGCTAAACCTTAGAATCCTGTATTTTAATATATTATGTACTGCGACTATTTAGTGTGTCCCGCGGAGAGGATTTTCAATTTGCATTTGACGTTATGGTCATTTAGGCTGTCACATCCGTATCGTAGAGATAACAAATTTAAAATAAAAAAACTTTATATGTGCGAGGGATAAGACCACACAGGTGCTCAATATAGTAATTGTTTTTTTTTTTTTTTAGAATAATTCAATTAATGTAAAAACCACCCACATTGGAAACATATACGAAAATAACTTCGAAAATTCGTTCTGCTGTCGCCTGGGGATGATCTATATCCGAAACTAAATGTATCCTACTAACGAACCGTGAAATTTGTTTTCAACACTTAAGGACAGAACCTTGCCGGGTACACAATGTTTGCAAACAAATCGAACACTATTTTTCTTTTTTTTTATTATTCGCCAAAGAAAGAAAAAAATCATACCCGTGAACTGAAAGAGCCATTGTTCAAATTGGTAGATTCAATGGCCTGGCCTTGGATTTAAGACTGTTGTGACGGCAAACAGTTAAAAAGTTTATATTAGCGATTACCTACAACGAAATCGGTTTTGTTCAATATTAATTGTAATGTATTGATGCAGTGGTAAAATAACCAAATATTATTTTGTATTTTTTACAAATATTATAATTTATTTATTGTTAAAAATTGACAATACATAACGAAGTAGGTAACAAATAAATACATATATAATATTAGATATATTAGAGCAATGTATAGATAAACAAATTCAAGTAATTTAAGTTGTTATATCAAATTATTTCACTAGGCAACATTAATAAGTTATATCATGTTTTTATTTAAAATGCTGATAAGATTATACATTTTGAAAAAATATCGTACAAATTGCAAGCATTTATTTTAAAGTGTACAATAATATACCTATGATATATTATTAAATATATTATTTATTCAAATAAAATGTTTAAATGTAAGGACTTTTTTATAATGTAATTTTTGCACAAGTTTTATAAATCGCATTTTGAATTTATAAAGGGCATATCGTGCTTGCTATTTGTCACTTGAAAAAAAGTTCAACCGTATAAACGATTAAAAAAAACAACTTCGTTGACGATTTCTCATGCACATCATATTATAATGCTTTTAGGTATCCAAATAAATAAAAAAAACGGTCGACATTTATGTGTCATATTAATGGGAGACATTTACTAGTCAGTTGTACAAGCGACATGTCATATGATAATATATGGTGTCAGCGAAGAGTATATGGCGTTATTTATGGTTAATACGTTTACTTCGCATTCCATCACGCTCGACACGTAATCTTTTTATTTGGACTGTTTTTTAATTCTAAGACTTATTTTAAATTTACTTTGTTAAACGTCGTTACACGCGTATAGTTCCTACCTACGTATATGACCAGCTCAGTCAAATCCATCGTAACAATAAGAATAGGTACTACACTACTACTGTTTGACGATGAGGTATATAAAAAAAAACAGTAAATTATGTATTTTAATTGCAGAGACGTCTACGATATTTCTCTTTTTTTTTCTCCCTCTCAGTGAGGACAATTTTCTAACCTGTCACATGGACTTATGCAATAAATCTACATAATGTATAGCCGGAAACTTCCTCGGTCACGGTCGGGAAAAGTGTACTTCGCTACCCGAAAAAAAGTATAATGTATATATGCACTAAAGGTAGAGGTCACGAGACATTTGGGTTAAAAAAATAAAATAAATACGTGGGTGGTGTTCAACTATAATATGTGTACAAAATATAAATAATCAGAGCGTTTTTAAAAGTTTTATTATAAGATATACCTATATAATATTATATTTACTATGAACTAATGAAGCCGATAATTTGGCCATTTTCTTTCAATTCCAATTTTGCATATTATTTATCAGTAATCAGTTGCGCCGCCTGCATATTATACTTGTTGCTCCTGTAAGCTCGTTATTATTCAGACACGCGACACGTTATTCTCTCACTCCATCTCTATTCGTCTATCTCCATTATAATTGGAATACGCAGTGTCTCAGACTCAAGTCTGTGATGTTCGTTTTTAATTAACTAATTAAGTAAATAAGATAAATTATATATTATAATAACGGAGCACCTACACTTAACCGAGTCTTCAAACATATAACTAAGTAAAAGTATATAAATAATAAAATAATTCAATATATAGTTGAATTATTAAAGATGCCCAAGTAATAATATACTATAAATATACTATCTGCTTACTATTTAATTACATTTATGTTTAGATGAAATGCAATTTAAATCTTCTACATAAACTATGACTACTAAATATCAACATAAATAAAAGAAATCGTTACCTACTAGCTGTTGTGAATTCGTATTTAATTACAAATAAGCATGATAACATTTTAGAGACACTGCATCGTGTTTTAATGTAATTTTTGTGCGTACGGGTTTTCTTTAATGAAATTAGGCATATTATGTATATTGTATTTACGTTATAGTCGCAGTTAACTTAAATTTAAATCTTAAAAATAATAACATTATACAATGTAAATTTGTTTGAAAATCGATGAAAGCATAAACTGATATTTATTAGTTATTATACGTATATGAACGCGTATGTCATTATTACAACCTATTACATTGACAGCTCATATAGCAATGACTTCCATAGATGATATTGCTGTCATTAATAATTCATAGATTCTATTGATATTATTATATATCTTTTTATATATTATATACTGTAGTGTTACAACATTAGTATTAAATTAATTCATTTATTTTTAATAATTGGTCTAAAGAAGTAAATGCAATAAAGTCATTTGTTTTAAACAAAATTATAGTAATACATCGACAGTTTATTTTAATAAATTCGGTTCATTATAATGTAAATGGTACTTTAATTCATAAAATGTATGCGATTGATTAATTTTTCTATCAAAACATAACGGAATTAAAAGAGTTAGACATTGAATGACATTGAGCCGTGAAAAATCACTTTTAACTTTTGAGTATCTACAATATACAAATACGGGATGGATAAAATATTTTATCGCATTAGTAATAATATTTTTACCATCTAAGTCTCCCCAATTTATGGTACATATTTTCAAATTAATAGAAATTAAAATAATAATAACTGTGCTGTAAAATGGTGGATAGGTATCGCGGCTTGTATATAGAGCGTAGACTCACCGAGAGTACAAATTAAATATATTATAGTCTGAGCGGACGAGGGAAGAGACCTGAGAATGTAACGAAAATGGATAAAACTCTTTAGGAAAGTCAAACCTACAGCGATATGCAAAACGTTTTAAACTTTCGAGGATATATATTATTATATATACGTATATTGGAGTGTTCGCGGTTTCTTATCAGCATCGTATATTCGTTTATATATTATATATAATATATATAATAAATATGCAGTTACGCTACCGACGCCAACAGTGGCGAAATAATTAAAACCGATTCCATTAAAGTCGACCGAGTCCCGCAATTATTCACCTCATCTCGAGTTCACACAGATATATTTATATATAATTATATACATAGATATATTTCGGGCGGTTTTTGTAGAACCAAAAAACCAATTTATTCTCCTTTCTACCCCCTCCTCGCCCGGTCGTCATCGTCGTCGTCGGTTTTCTTTGTTTAATTCATGAACGCGCGCGCCGCCACCAGGAGCTATTTGTCTGCGAACGGACGAGTGGGGAGGAGTGCCCGCCACCGCCACAGCGTTCGCCGAAGGGGTACATTTATCTCTGCCGGCGCGCGGTCCTTAATGTGTATTCCATGCAAATACTATCCCCGGCCCGCCCGCCATCGCGTGTATATACATACGCCACCGCACATTCATTGGCAGTGCAGGCAGCGACGGTACCGAAACTGATCGGCCGAAATCGACCTCCCGTCCTCTGCAGAGTCGGTGCAGTATTATATTATGAACAGAAGGGTGAGCGTATCGGTCGGTTGAACGATAAATCTCTGTTGATTCATTGGTTGCCAAAAAAAAAAAAAAAAATCCAGGAAAAAAATTTAAAAACCCTAAGAAAAAATACAGATGGCGATGGTCTAATATGGTCCATCATCGCTTATTGGAATTCGTGTGTACGGTGCCCATGTGAGTGTATATAGCGTATATAGTCTATATACCGATACGTGAGTTAACTATTGTATATAAGTTGGCACTACTTATATATATATATTGCATGACTTTAAATGTATTATTATGTAGGTAATAACGTTTCGCATAAAATATATCAATAGGTATACATATACCTATATTATTTTAACCCCGGTAGCGTTCAACAGGTTATTTTTACTAATGCGATCTCTCCACAAATTAATTTTAATCCCTGTTTTTATAATTAAAAAATAGCAACTCGTCAAAATTCTTTCAACGTCCTTTATTCTTTCATAATTTATTTCATATTTTATTATAATTACATTTTATTGAAGCCGCACACATTTCCAACATGTTTTTTAAATTATTAAAGCTCACTTTTAATTCATATTTAATTTCATCATTTTTATAACTAATGGAGATGAATATCATATCATTTTAAAAATAAACAATAAATTAAAAATTTGAATAAACAATTTATGGTTAGCTTATTTTAAAAACAAAAAGTTTCTTGATCTAAAAGATATTGTCAAGATCGAGAGCAAGTAAGAATAGGATATTTTTGTTTGTATTTTTATAGTTTCAAACAGATTGACAATCGCTTATATTGTATTGGCACTTTGATGAACTATAGAACACTCGATTATCTCAATTTTTCAGTTAGGGATATTTTAAACAAAGCGTATGAGATTTAAGCGAGGATTTTTTTTTCATCGATTTTTGTATAATTTAAATTGTTATAAATATTACATAGTTTTACGTTTTTGATTGTATTGTAGTCCTATAGTGTATTGTGTAAAAGTGGAAAATCCTCGTTTATCATTTGAAGGTATTCTTGTAGATCAGAAAAAAGTTGCATAAATAAAAAATGTCTTATGCGTGGACGATTTATTAAGGTAGTTTTTTTCTTAGTCACCGACATATTTCTTTGGATATACCTAAGTGGTCGCCAGGAAAGTGCCCGGTTTTATTGAAGCCTATAGTGCACGCGCGGTCCCTACGTAAGAAAAAAAAGTCGCCTGCAGATATTGCCACGCGTAAAGGCGTTTAAGGCAACGGTATGATATATATTATAAAGATAGACGTATAATATATGTAGATAAATTTGGGGGAGGATGAAAAAATGTCGTCCAAGAAAAAAAAAAGGATGGAAAAATATTTCACGAGACTCACAAATCATTCTCAGCTGTCTCTTAGCATCGGCCGCAGTTTTATTATGTATGCAAATTTTCGAAAACACGCACCCCCTTCACTTGTGCTGAGCGTGCCAAAGGCTCGGACTATAAATCACTGGCTGCCACGTCTCTTGCAGGGACAATGTTTCACCCTGCAGGAATAAAAAAAAATACATTTTTCCGACAGACCTTGAGAAAAATTTTATTTTTCTACTTGATAACCATTTTTGTGACCTATAAAATATAGAACATTTTTTTCCCCGTTAAATCTAACTATGCGAAAATACTAAGATTTTTTTTATGTTTTTAATCCAATATAAATGATGCAAAAAAAACCAACATGGGTAGTTACACTTAAATCAATGAAATATGATTTAACAAATTGTATTAACAAAGTTTTAACATTAATTGTATAGCTATATAGGAAAATCAATATTTTATGAAATAATTTATGACTACCTACTATATTTCCATATATGTATATATATGAAATAACTAATATGCGAATTAATGAATACAACGCATTAATAAAATCGAAAAATCGTACTAACATGTTATGACGTAGAGCGAAACTATAGTTCGAATTATACTACATATATATATTATTTGTGTGAGACAGTGAAATCATGTAGGTATACATAGGTACTCAATTCCAGGATTCCACAGTAACTATAGCAGTATAAAATAAAATCGATAACTATATGTAGATATAAAAGCTTAGTATTTTTATATACGTCGTGTAAGTTCAGATGCACGAGAAAGTGTGTGGATATTTTTCTTTTTAGGTTAAGCGCATTGATATACCTGTGTGTAAAGTAGGTATTATGTTTCCCGTATATATAGATAATGTTAGTCGAAGGCTCTTTTAGTCTGAACATTCCGTACAATACGTATAAAATATATAAATGTCGTAACCTAACGTCTATCGTCGACGACGATGGCTAGCGCACACAATATATAATATAATAATAATTACGATTAAGTCGTCAACAACTTGTCAACCGTATGCGCCGCCACTGTCGCCACCGAGCCCCAGGGCTGAACCGGCGTAACCGTTTTTTTTCCTTTAAAGGGAACCTGGTGTGTGTATATATATGCTTGTATAGTATACACGCTATTCGATAGGTACGCGCGGCGAAACGGAATAGAAAAAATGTCCTTTCGCGAAAGAAAGAGAAAAAAATGCGATTACAACAGTTACACACACACAAATATATAAAATACACACATACCGATATAATATAATATAACGGATCCCGAATAATATCGTTCTTTTATAAATATATATATATATATAATGTTATGTTATTCGAACGCTTTATTATAATGTACCGTTTGGGATACAAAATTACACACAGCATAACGGTCTGTTCGTGTACACATATATCTATCGATATAGGAACAATACACGACGACCCTGTGATATTGCAGTGTTGTATAACATATGTGTCGCGTGGTGACCCGCGTGCGAGAATCGTATCTATCCATGTATATTTATGCGTATTTATATATATAAGTGTGTGTGTGTATATATATATATATATGTATGTGTATATACGCATTTGCGTGTGTCTACGAGCGACTGTGTCTGTGTATGTGTAAGAGTGAGAATATTTTGCGGAGCTCGGCACTTTTGCATAAATTTATCCCACCCTGCTGGGTGGCTGGCAGTACATATACTATGTGTATACAAATTACCTCCGCGATACCGTCAGCACAATCTAAGTTATTCAGCCGCCACGACAAAATTTTGTCCTGCACATTATATTATAAAATTTCTCATCCCAAGGCCACCATCATTGCCCTCCGTTCAGCAAAATTTAATATCTCAATGTTTTAATTATATTAGATATACCTACAGTACGATTAGAATTTTTTTTGCCAGCAGTGTTTAAGTGAAATTTTCGACGTCAGACTACGAACGTTTTACACGCAATAAAGTTAAGTACATATTATTTTTATTTTTTGAAATCGTTAAAAATCTATACAGAAAACGTGACTGCAAGTGATATGGAAAGTTACGATCTAGACGTCTGAGAGCCTTCAATTACAAAAAGTCGTGATTTAACTAGTTGAATGAAAATTTTATAATACAAATTGTTAAAAGAAAAAAAAACATTATATTACTATAGTAAACGTGCTTGGCTAAACAGTTTATAAAGGTTCAAAATGAACGCCCTTGCATCAGTGACTAAAGAGTGTAGTTATTATTAACTATGAATTTAGATTTTAGATAACAAATTTTAATAAAGCGATTACAGTAAGTTAACGCGATAAAAACGAAAAATGTCTATTAACATTACCTAAGTATATACTCTGCCTGTACTAGCCTGCACCGCGATGTATATTATTAGCTAACGGAAGATGGAGTTTTAATAATCCAGAGCATACCTTATGGGCAATAATTGAGACGCTAACTCACAAACGTTATGTTTATCGCTTATGTAGTTATTATACTTGTAATAAGTTATTACCTGGTATACCTACTATAATTTCTTATTGAAAGGAATATGTAAATAATGTTTTATGTCTATAAATTAAAACGATTTTTAAACGAGAAGTCACGGTAAGAATCGGCATATAATAGATACATAAATATACTCACGTTTTATACAGCAATATACATTATCGGATAACTTGTACATAGTATTTAATAAAGTACGATGGTACAGTCTACCAAAATGTCGTATCAAAAGTCATACATTTAAATTACAGTTTAAGAACTCTAAGCGCAGACAAAAGATAATAAATATGAAACACTTAAAATAATTTAATAATTTAATATATACTCATCAATTTTATTATTGTAGAATACTTTTGATAATATATTTTAGTTTAAAAATCCTAAGAATAGATTGAGTGTGGTTTAATATTCGTAGTATTGAGTTTGATGTAACTAGGTATGTGAAACCCGAAAAAAAAAATATATTGAGAAAGGTCTATTGAAAAGCAAGCAAACAAAAAATGCATGGATATTGAAGTCCATCAATTATGAGCAAATGTAGATTGAATTGGTTCAAACAGCCATATTATACATAGATACATACATACATACGTACATACTTGCATACATACATGCATACATACATCGTATACATCGTATATATCAAGAATATTGCCATGTCTATTTGTATGAATAATATTATGTAAATAACTTTGTAAAGTTTCAAAGCAATGCAAATAGTATACTTCAACAGTATATAGGTACCTATAAGTACCTACATTAAAACAACTACTCATTACACTTCACTATATAGTATCAATAGTAGTGTTAATATGCAGTTAACAAACATATTATTAGTGGATACATGAATACATTTCGGAAAGATAATATGAAATATTATAGGTCCCTATATGAATTACTGTAATTATAATAAGTCAGAAATATTATAGGTAACGTTAAGTAGGTAGGTAGATTGAATACGAGTATGTTTATTCGCAATTAGTTGTATTTTTAGACATAATTTATGCGTTTCCTTGAAATGAGATAGGTATATAGGTGCTGTATCATTACAAACAATTTAACTAGTATGGTTTTTTTCTAAATTGCAGACAATATTTTTTAGATGTATACAGTTAAAATACAACGTAGGTTACACCTACCTATAATGTGTAATAGTTAAGTATTCTATAGTTATAAGTAGCTATAGTTAAGTATTCTTTGAATTTTTCTCGCGAACCTATGTTTTCTAGTAGGTGCACTAGCTAATAATCAATCGAATACATTTTTAAAGGTAGTAAAACAAAATAATATATTCGTTTATAACACTTATGAGGCTGGAACTAAATAATTATAATATAATATGTCAACTTAAAAACAAGTAACTTTAAGGTATTTCGTTCAGTTTGTGTAGGTGGGTATAATAAAAGTATAAATCGTGTAGGTAATCAATATAATATAAACGCCATACCATAGTCACAACAATCGTTAACCAACTAACTCAACTCAGAGTTGTTTGGTAAAAGGTATTTTGTGTCTTAGAGATCATACAAAATAGAGTACAATAATTAATGTAATATGTTATTTCATACAACATATTATAATATTATACAGGCAAAAACCAGCTGACCTTTACTAGTGATGTGTCAATGGTTTGTCCAGAAAAAAAAAACGTTGTACCTATTATGCTTCGTGATAATCTCTGAAACGTTTGATTTCGCTATGAAATTACCCAATCGTTTATTAAACGTATTGCCGTTTATACGCGAGATAGTAAAATGTCATGACCATTATTTAGGGAATTTATTCATATAAATGTATCGTCGAACTTGGTATAATATGTTTAATAACCATCGATGTCATTTGGGACGCCGTCGTGAAAGGCCCGGTTGGAAACGAAAATATAACATAAGAGCGTACACAAAATCATAGATTATATTATGAACTTACACGGCTATATACAACCATATACATGTAAGCGCGTATATATAATATATATATATTATAAACGTATAAATATATACGATGCGTACGAGGAACGAGCGATGACGTGTCGTCGTTGATTAATTAAAACGCTTTGCGGTGGTGCATACTACAGCAGTTGTAGGTATATCATACGCATACCTACAGCACACACCATCATAATATTCACGTGTGAGTGTGTCTCGTATGTGTGCGATGGTGTTATGTATCTCGCCAGGTCTGAATCTGTGTGGGGAGAGAAACACGTCGTATTTCATTTTTAATTGGGCTTCGCGTTCGTGTGTGCTCTCGCGCGCGCGTGTGCGTATAATATTATATTTATTTTATGTAGGTAGGTATAGAGCGTTTGTTTGCGAGCGTTTTGGTACATTATGTGGAAAAAAATTTAGAGAAAATGATATCCTGAGTCCGACGTGTGATGTAATACGTCTACGGGTGTAAAATTAAACGAACCACAGAGCAAAAAAAAAATCCAAACAAACAAACGACATTTTACACGAGGAGAAAACGCGGCGGCGAAAACCACGACGACGTTTGGCAATAACCACGGCGGTCGTAGTCGTCGCGGACTATCATCATCATCATCATATTATTATTATTACTATCAAAGCGTATTTTAAATTTGTCGGTCGGTTTTCTTGGCTCCAAGCCCACTACCACCATCGACACTGTATACCGGACACACGTGTATGTATATACTGCACCTTGTATACCTGCCGAAAAGTTTACCGACCGCGCCATATTTTGAAAGTTAAATTTTGTTTTACCTATATATATATATATCTACTTGCAATAATGTAGGTACACCTATAGGTACCTATACCGCAACAAAACACATCGATTTTCTGCTGTACGTAATATTATATAGGGGCACAATTCATAATACTCATCTACTTATATAATATTGCACCTATATTATGATGGAAACTTTGCATTTGGCAACTATTCTATACTATATATAGTAGGTATAGGTACGTATCACTTTTTTTGCACATACGTGCCTCACAGTTTTATGAATAACATCATATACGATGTCTGTGGAAATGAAAAACGAGAAATCCTATGTGTAGTATTATATTTTGTGGGGGGTATCTACTTATATTTTAAGTTGTAGAACGTATAGGTAAATCATATACATACAAAGTGATATCATAATGGAAATATTGTCTCGATCTGTTCACTTCGTCCGTCTGGAGCGATCGCGGTCACGCTACAGACCTACGGAAAACATGCAACCTCACGACCGAGTAATATAGGTACAAGAGAACGAGGTGGAAGTAAGTGTGAAAAGAACTTGGATGTACATTACAATAGCGGTTAGAAGATGTGATGATTGGTGTATACATGTCACAGTCCGTAGAACCTATTTTCCACAGTTCTTAACAAGGTAACGCGCCTGTCATCCGGTAGAAATTTAAATTCTGATGCCGGTTTTCAATGAATATAACTATACTCATTAAATGAGATGTGTTGTAACTGCAGAGAGTACAACGTACCTACTTGGTCATTAAATTTATCACGTGTTTGAAGAATTATCTGACATTTATTATAAGTATAGATGTACACGTAATAGTCACAAAACAATACAATTTACCCAATTTATTTGAGCGGTTAACATTTTTCTGATGGTAAAATACCGAGGGAATTACTACTACGAGCAGTAATCCAATATCTGTAGTAGATAACTTAATAAGTATCCGTTGGTAAATCGACAATATAGTCGATGATCAACTATTTAATTATTTGCTATAACTATCTATACCAAATCTCATATATCTAATTTGTTATCTAGAAACTATTCTGACTGTTATTTATAGAAAATTAGCCATACTCGCCAATATTTTTAAAGCTCCTCGGCGCTGTTGTTTTTCTACAAAAATAAAAATAAATATTCCTCGACTTATGTGAAAAACGAAACCAATGTAGTATGCTTATTGATTAGAAATATATTTTTTTTTAATTTCTTGGTGGTTTTACGCATTTATGTTTTTAAAAATTAATCGTGGACGATGTAGGGCAATCATAATTAAAATTGTATACAAAGAATAAAAGTATTAAGACATTTCGACCTTTCCATTTAAACTATTTAAATAATCAAACTAATTCATTATTATTATTATTATTCAATAATTATAATACTTAAATAAAATTGATTTATTATAATAAAATAATGATCAATCATTATAAATTATTAAATTTTTTGCTGAATGGAATACCGTAGACATATAAAGACTTTCCGACCTTTACAATCACTTAATGTCGATAATCAAACTAATTAATTATTATTATTCAATAATTAATTTTGAAGGTACTTACCACAAAATAATATCTAAACATTGTACCTAACTTATTTATTTTTGCTGAATGGACAAAATAGAAATGTTTAGATGTGGAAAATAAATATGTTTTTAAGTAGTCTAGTCGTAATATTATACAATTGTAAAATGTAATAAAACGAATAATTTAAACATTAATTAAATTATTGATTTTTAAATGTAGTTTGATAAAGTTAAAAAAACTAATAAAATTGTATGGTTAATAATTTGAATCATTTAAATAATTAAAATGGTTATGTAGTTGTAACTTTTATTGATCGATTAATGTTTAATGAGTACCTAATATTGTATTCAATGTTTCGCAAGTAAACACGTGCTTTAATTATTAATCTTGAAATTGTAATTTATAACTGATTATAGGTATAGAATATTTGTTTATAAAAACAAAGGCAAATTGTAATTTTTAATAAATTAAACAAGTTAATAGGTATACCTATACAATATAAAATATATATATTTATTTTGATATATATGTTTTCCCATTTTTCTGCGTAAGCAAAATGTAAGGCTTTAGGGTAACTGTTCACCATTGTTCACTTTACCTATACGAAATATCAAAACAATTTTTTTCGAAATAAATACTTACTAAGGTGTGAACGAGTTTAAGCAAGTAAATTAATTTGAATGTATCTAATTTATTATACATACATTGTGTTAGCGAATCGAATAACCTGATCGTGCTCAGTGAATAGTATGTAGGTAGTTTAATGATTAATAGTTTAAAAGCAAATAATGAGTTATTGAAAAATCGTCAATATAGTACCTATTAGTACCTTTATAAAACGCCAACAGTCAACACAACTTTTAAATATGATTAAATACTTTCAGACCTCGGAACGTAAAAACTAATTAGTTATTAACGCCTGCAATATATTATAAAATTTGTTCAAAACATCAGACATTCTTTTTCATTGTTGATTCCTGAGTACGAATAAAATAAATAAAATTTTTTAATAATTTAAAAGAAAAATTAAATTACCGTTTGAATGATGTAATTCATTAATGATAAAATTAGGTAAAATAGGCGCTATTAGATATTACATGTTCAATAATAATGATGAAAACCCAAGTGGTCTGGTAAAACAGACAGACTAAAGTGTAAATATAGTATAATATGCCGTGTGGGTTTGGGTAGGAGAATAAAAAAACTGGTAAGAAAAACAGCACGAGGGAACAACATTCCATCAAATGTGTAGCCTTGTGACCGTGGTGGCGACAATGTCTTCCCCGCAATACATTACAATAATTCGTTAAATCGACAATTTGGTATTGTATATCTTCCTATACTCTTCTTCACTGTTCCGTATACTCTCATTCAAATTCAACACTTATGCCTATATAATACACAATAAACGATACCCTAGTTAAGAATTTCCAAACATATATTATGTAGGTAGGTAGGTTAAATTGAAGAAATATACTTAAAAATCGATTTCGAATTTCGATCGAAATATACATTTTATTGAGACAAATGTGCAGATCAAATTTCAGTCCACAGTTTTAGAAACTCATTGACATAATATTTGCATCGACTGATTTCCTAACAATTCATAATCTAAAGAAATATATAAATAATTTATTATAGAATAATGTTATTATGTACTTAAACAAAGAATCTGGATTTATACAAATTATTAATTATTATTATTAATCGATCTATATTATTATCGATTCTGTAGACAACGATTTTCATATTATTATTTTTTTTTTTAGAGTATTTAACGTATTCTGTAGGTCAATAACTATAATCTGATACTTAAATAATAACAATAAACCTGACAATTAACAATAAATAATGTCCTATAACGACGTTTTAATTCAACGCACATTTTCAAGTCACGAATTCGATAAAGCAAATTTATGGCACCTGTCCTCGCATTCATTCAAAATATCAGCTGATTACTGTTGGTCATAGCCCAAATAAATAAGACAAATGTAACGATTTTAAAAGTAAAAATTATCATACCGTTACTACGATTTGTGATTTTGTGAATACGACACAGCATCACAGCGAGTACTCACCTACAAAGTGTACAAGAATATAACGCGTTACTAATTTCGTTAAAAAATTGTCCGACAAAAACACAGATACTTTTTGGTTATAAGTTGCGAAATTATAAAATAAATATATAAATAAATACAGTTTTCAGATTGTATAAAACTGGTCTATGTTAACAACATATTATATATAGAAAAGTACGGCACGTGCGCGTTATATTACATATTTTGAGATGTCTGAGCATGTAAGTCCCCTGCTGGTCTTGTGAAAGCTTTCTATCCCAGAGAACGTGATGCAGAATTGGTTTTTTCTTTATAATATACACTATACAGTATACTGTATACAACGAACGTGGTGTGACCCAGTATTTTAATAAAGCGTAGGCGTGGCTTAATATGGACCTTGTAGCGTCGTATAGCGATGTCCAGAGATAGGGTTTTTATTAGACCACTGAGTGTCTGGTTGGAATGAATGGTCTTTCTGCTCAGAGAGATTTAAGAATTTTATCAAGATGCACAATCGCGGAGTGCGAAAAATAAGAAATATACAAGAATATCATTAAATCATATATTTGAATGCGAAAATTCACCTACAAGACATTTCAGTCACATAGAAATTAAATAATAAATTGAGGGATTGATTATATTATTTAGTATGAGAACAAAGATGATTAAAATGTAATTAGAAATTAAGTATTAATTTAAAAAAAAAAAGTAATCAATCAGAAAATAATTGCAATACGCCTACTTTTAGATTATGATATAGGTATTTACCACTTCCGTGGCTGCATAGTATGTGTAAAATAGTTTTGTAATTATGTTAATAACATTATAGCACTGCTATATATATATGCAATTTCCTACCGTTGATAACTCGATGACAATAAGTTATTTTATACAATTTATAACATAAATGATTCTAAAAGCTCATGGGATGAATTTAAATTACCTTTCTCTTGGTCTGAAGATATGGATTGCTCCTAAAATTGAGAAATTTAAAACTATGTACTTATGACATAAAGTTTATATCCGATCCCACCTCAGATACTACAATCTTTGAACACCGCGTAACTGATATAGTAGTAAGCCACACTGTCAATTACGCCAGTGATCTTATTGTTCGTTTTAACCTTCTCTCAACTTCCATTATCAAATTGAAATTACATTTGGTCGTGATCCGAAGCTAGATAAATTCGGACTTCAAACTGCCACAAACTTAAAATTGTAAGTACTGGTAAAAACGATTTGTTTGATCGGAGCGAATTAGAATATACAAGTATTATGTTTGGGACTTCTACCTATACAACTACATTAATCGATAAATCACAGATTGAGTGTGTTCAGAGGTTCTTCTTGAAATTTTCAGTTTTTAGACTAGGTATCTCTTGCTCATTCCATTTTTATAATAGCTACTTCTATTGACCCAAAATCCAATCCGAAATTTTGCTTATTTTTCTATCAGATTCGAACTTCTGAATATATCCGCAGCAGGTCTTTATTTAAAATATTATTGCAAGCTACTAATAAACCTCATACTGATTTATGTTAAATTTTATATTATGTTCACATAAACTATTTTATACTTTATTGTTATTGCTATGTTATTATTATTATTACTAGATATATTATCATTAACTTTAAATTACATTAGATACTATGTATTTTCCTTGTATTATATGAATTGGCTTTGTGCCGTGATAAATAAATAAATATAAAATAAAGGAGATACGCACGTCATGCTGCGGTTGACTACAAAAGGTTAGTAGGTACAATGTTACACCCTAAAATTAAAATTAAATTTCGATCGGCGTTCGACTAACCTTCACCGTTATTTTAATCATTGACCGTCAAGTATTTTAAGCTTGACATGTGTACGTTTACACTGCGAATAAAATTTGATACTCAAATACTCAATACTCTATGGCATTATCAGACTATATATTATTGACTCGAGGGTAAAATAAATTTATGCTCTTCAACAATGAGTATATTAATGTTATGACGGGAAATTGACAGAGTATACAGAAATTGCCCCATTGGACTTGTTTGATGGACAGGACAATCAATTTTCAGTTCTGCGACCAGTCCTGACGGATGTTGCGTCACAGACAACGACTATTGCTGCTTTTCGCTGCAGTACTAACAAGACAATGACTTTTATTATCCGCCAAAAAACCATAGTAAGGCAGGACAAGGTCTGAAGTAAAAGAAAATATTGTATTTTATAAATGTCCGGAGTACGTTTTGTAAATGGCTATGAAAAAAAATCGTTGGTTTAGACCATAAATGTTATACATATTATATAAGTTTTGAAAAAAATGTGCTGAGGTAACATCAAGGAAACGTTTGTTTTTTTGAAAAAAGTGAATATTGTGCTGGCACGTTATTAGAATTTAACGTGAATAAAATGAAATCATACAAACTTTAAAATGAAGTGATATAGTTATCGTTTTTCAATTAAGTTTCAATGAAACGTGAAAACTAGTCTTGCGTTAATTAGTTTGTCTAATGATCGACATGTTTAAATTATGTACCTACTTACCTATTTATTCAGATTATATTATATAGGTGCTTACACATAATATACATTTATAATTTACGAAGATAATATATTACATTAAGTCCTAAATCAATATATTATTTTGAATACCTATATATCTACGGATTTACAATATAATTTAATAAAACATTTTTACTTGAAATTTACTAAAATACAATCGTTTTAAGAGTCTTAGTACTTTGTTAATTTTCATATTCATAAAATATAATCCAAGAATACCTTAGTAATAAAATGTTGGTCTTAGGTTTCAGTTTATTTTTAAAACAATCTATAGGTAGGTATATAAAAATACCCATTTCATTTTTTAAATTATACTTTCAACATTATAACAGAAACAATGTAGTATTCGATTAACTTTAATCTTGTAATAAATTATGCGTATAAGTTATAATGCATCTTAGTATTACAGTTGAGATCTTTTGAAATTCAAGTGGAAGCTGATGTTTTTGATAGTATATATGTAGTGTTATTGTGATCAAGAAACGATTTGAAACTGAAATACCAGACGAGGAGAAAAACGAGGAAGTAAATGGCTGCGCCAAATAAGTCTAAAATGATTGCGAGGGAAAAACCAAAAAAAAAACCTAACGATTGAACGCATTAACTTTCCAAATGGGCACAATCCATACGACACATTTGATATCCGTCCATAAACAAAGTAAATAAATCTGTGCAAAGACAATTGGAAATGAAAAACCTGATGTTTCAGTGTTTAATGAACAATGAAGTTCAGATATGAGTCGTCATCGCGGATGTCAGAGATTTGTTAATATTGACGCATTAAATTCGCATTACAGTCGGTTTTTACACGGAAAAAGAAAAATGTCCAATAAAAAACGTTTTGTGTTTGTGCCATTTGTCGTATCTGCTATGCAGCGGGCGATTAAAATCCCATTTAGACCCGACTTAGAGAGCTTATTGCTTTCCGCCCAAAAACAATCCCCTTTAAACCCCTTCCCGTGCCAACTCACACACCCCGGGACGTAATGTACACCCCGGATACGTGCTGTACACTCTGTTATGAGATTTTTTTTTCATTTATGTTACACTTGTCCTAATGCGAAATCGATAATGTCCCTTTTAGAGGCCCACGTGACCAAAAATGTCCACTTTTAAAAATATAGTCATATAAACCCGAAGCCCAACGGTTAACCCTATACACAATATCGCTGCCATTGAACATGTTTTGTAATCGAAAAAAAAACTGTAAGCGTTAATAAAATAATATATAGAGGTACCTCTTTAAAAATATCATAACAAATACGAACAAAAAAATAAAAAAAAAATACAAGAAGTTTATTCGAAAACGCTAATAATATATTATAAAATAATTTTATATATATTATAATTTTAATATATTATAAGTATATAATAATTTTTTTTTAGCTATAGGTACTTATATTATAATATATGGAAATATATTTAGGTATGTACAATATTATGATTAATCGGTGTATAATAAGTTGTTTGTGAAATAGAATAATTCCAGCTATATTATGCCTGTAGTATACACATATTATATACACGACTATCACAGCAAATCGCAATTTATTTTTCCCACAGTTAGTTATATCAATTTCACCGCGGATTGATCCTGGCGCGTATAGACGCCGCGTGTCATTATTAATTGATCGACAAGGCCGATCGGCGTGTTGTGTAAATAGAGTTATCAATCCATATCGGGGGAGTGGACCATCATCGTACCGGTTATCTGCGGACACTTTAAGGACATCAGATCATAGTGCGAAAGAAAATCATACTAAAACGACTCTTTGTCAGACTATATGAAACGAAACTCTAGAAAAACCTATACGTATAAAATATACTCGTATACATCAATAAAACGTCTAGTATATTATATTATTTATCTAGCGTCTTATAAAATAACAAAACATTTAAGGGCTTAACGAAAAACCGCTTCCTAATTATATTTTATTTTACCATAGAACGATATAATATGCACGTTTGACGCGATAACTACTATTATAGTGTGCACGCGGTTCCTACATTTCTAAATTGTACGAATTCCAACAGGTAGATAATCCATATTTTCATACTCTGCAAACTGCAGGAAAGTTCGAAGGTAATCGAGATAATCATTTAGAATGTGCTCACACAATAAGTGTCATAGGTCAATTTCAGAGGAGAATTATATTTCTAAGTATATATATTATATCTACAGCCCAGCTGTTAATTAAATGGTATTTGTTGGTCCTCATCGTGCGCGGCTAACTGTAGAGTACAATTTACCAAGAGTATCCAGATTTTTTGAATTTATTATAATAATTATGCCGCATTTCGATAAATTTATATTATAGTTATTACTTATTAGTTATTAGTAATCGTTTATTACACAACCAAGAGAGCGGAAACGCTTAATTTCCATATATTATTTTTTTATAGGTACCTAAATATGTTTTTTTATTTGTTCTAGAACAAAATTATTTCCATGACGTACTATACCGTAATAATCAATAATGAAATATTTCAATTATTTTTATCAATTTCATAATAATATTATAATTATCGTTATTATACCACGTATAATATGAGAAAGACGGTTATTAAAATAATAATAATGATAATAATATATTTAATAAAATATGATCTTAGTATTTTAAAATAATATTATAATACTATAGATTAAACTTTGGTCAAGTAAGTATTATGATACTACATTCCCTATACATATATAATGTTTAAACAATTTTTTTTCATAATAATATGTCATTCAAATTGAGTAATCACCGGAAATGTATACGCAGAATTTATTGGCACGGAGCTTGACAGTGGCTGCCGGCACCAGAGTTGGATTTCTAACGGCGATGAAAAGTTTACAAAGTTCTGGCTATAAAGTAGTTTTGTGTTAAGCTTCGGGTATTAAAGTCGTGTCTAAGATTTTTGGCAAACCTTTCCGCAATACGTCTGTGGCTTAATGCAACAATATACTAATATAACTCACAATGTATACTCGATATCGGTGATGGTTGGTGGCGATTTTGCCACGCGTAATGTTTATATTATGGTTGGGGGAGGGGGAGGGGCATAATTATTGTAATATAATTTTGAAGACATTTTACCAAAAAATATTGTTTAGTTGGTTAAGCCAAGCTGGATCGCCATCGGTTGAACAAATTATGCTTTCCTCTTATGTTTAGGTACCGAATTTTTGTAGATGAGGATGTTTTTCGATGGACAAGTTACCATTTCGAACCAGTGTTTTACCGGCATATCAAAGTTTTTCAAAAGTCGATTTTGAAGAATGAAAAATGGGACGAGTTATTTATTTATACCTCAGATACGAGTTATAAGACTTGATTTAATTTTGCCCACCAAAATGTGTGTAATTAATAATCTTTATAATGGCAAAAACCAAAGAGAAACAAAAAACATATCCTGCATATTATGGAATGTGCCAATATATATTATGTTTACAGTTTTATTCTCAGTGATGAAAATGCAAAATATAATATCCCATGTTCAGACGACCACACTATATATACCTATATATTGTGTGGAAAATATACATATATATAGGACATAGGTACAGTCGTTATATACACATATTTTTTTTATTTTTTTTTTGGCCGTATACATTTACTGAGAATTTCGATTAAATTCACATAAATATTGCTATACGTTCCACTGCTAACCACAACGTCAGATAGCGTGTTGATACTTTTTTTTTCGTATTCCATTGTCGAAGCAAGTATTATTATACACTCTCGGTCACGTTCCTCGCCCAACACGAATGTCAACCGGTACAGTCCCCGCCACCGCCACCAGGTCCTACATCACAAGGTGCATCACCGGTTGGGCAACCCCCCTTAAATGTTTGTGTATGTACATAAATAATATTTTTTACATCCGAAGTATAAAACATTATAAGTACCTATAACCTATATACATCTATATGTTTGCTACAGCGGACCATGTGCGAACATAATAATATATTTCCTTCGGCTGTATAATATAATGCACCAACCATATATAGGTACAATATTATTAAAGAAAAACAACAATAAATAACTATAATAATATATAGGTACGAGTAATTACTTATCAACATGGGTACCGTATAAAATTGAAACGCGTGACATTATTGAACTCCATTTTTGTCATGGATATAGGTACGTTAAAATCATTTGAAACGTTTATTAAATGGTAAACAATATTGTACTTATATAACTGGTCAATAAATAATAACTTTTATCTTATATAGGTACATACCTATTAAATAAACACTAATAATATTATTTATTTTATATTCTTGCAACTATATATTATAACTAATTTAATAATATCAAAACTCGTTGATTAAAATTAAATATATATTTAATAAATATTTTTAATTTTAATGTTATTGAATTAATTAGTTAAACAAAAAATAATCTTAAACAAATTTAAAAGTAAATAACATATTAAATAATTAGATAACTATTTTAATACTATACTATATAGTATTATGCATAATACATAATTTTAAAATCAATTTTTTGAGATCTATAATGTTGCTATGCTATCAAAAAAACCTATTAAAAATTAAGGTTTAAATAATTTATTTTTATTAGTTTTAAAAGCAATTCCATACAATAATATTAGAATAAATATAATTTAACCTTTATCTATCTATTTTTAATTTAAGTAAGTATCTACCTACCTTTAATTAGTTTAGAAACAGTTACTTTTTAAATTATATTTTAAATCCAGATAAAATTAAAATAAGCAAATACATAACCTATATATAATTAAAATGTATCATTTAGGTACAATCAATAATATAAACTGTTTTATTTCTATATTCTTCTTTTAATACAATATTTAATATTATATTATATAATACAATGTACCTAAATAATAATACGATTCTAAAATGAAATTGTAATTCAATTTATTATATATATGTACCTACTTATACCTACCTACTGTTAGTACACTTTATTTTTTACTCGTAGCACCTACGACCTACCCATAAACAATCAGACAAGTCGATAAATATTTAGTAGGGCTTTTCTGACAAAAATTATCATCAAACAAGCATTATCGTATACCTACCTATACGCTGTCAGCGAACGCAATAGATTTTCTACAAGTGTGTCGTTTGGCGGTAGCTGCTATACAATATATGTGTATACATCGTTTACGTATATAATATAGTGCGTAAAGAGTATTCAATTTGATCGTTTGAATAATAAAACGACGCTTTTTTTTTCCAAACGGATTTACATCCTACCGCGTATCTTGTATGCGCGTAGTAGTAGTTTATATACAAAAGTGAAGAGAAACGAATGATGTGGAAGGAGCGAGAAAGAGAGAGAGAGAGAAAAAATTATTAAGTTAACGACGTGTAAACACGAGTTTTTATTGACGGTAATTGGTCGGAGCGCCGTGGCCGAGGCAAAAATATGGTCGAAACCAGGTCGTAAAACAGTCTGTGCACAACGACCTAAAGTGCCGAGGAGCGTGCCGCCGTCGCCGCCGGTTTGCATGCGTGTGTGTTTAATGTGAGGATGTGTGTGTACACGGTCGCGTGTGTGTGTGATAAAATCACATACACTCCCCCTTGTACATAAATTAGGCATGTTTATGATACGGTTTTTTTTTTTCGAAAAACTCTTTACCGCAAGACGCACTATAATATACAGCTCTATACCGCCGACGTGCAGCTTTCAGCGTTTCCCGCTTAGGTAGGTATAGATAATATAGGCGTCGCCACTCTCGATCTTTAAGACATTAATATTATATCTTACGATACACTATAGCAGCAGCAACAGCAATCACCGCGCGCGAATCGCCCGCGATACGTCATAACGATAATATTATTATGATATTATTAATAAATTATATTAATTTTAATCTCCTATATATATATATCTATCAGCCGGTCCCCGACGACGACGCGTCTTGCGCTGCAGTCCGCGATTAATCATCATCATCAAATTATTGATATTATAATACATAACGGTGGACATTATATTATATTATATATCCCATAAATATTTTAAGCGTTTATATATATATACACGCGATTGTTGTTAAATTGAGCCATTAAAAAAATAAAAAAACGGTCGTAAATATTCGGCGAGCGGCTACTGCTGCTGCTGTGTATATACCTTCACAGTGGATAGGTCGGTTTATAAGTGTGTGCTCTCGGGCTGCCGCCGTCGTCGCCACCGCCGCCGTTGTTTATGATCCGTACGGTAATTAACCTGTGCGCGTGATTGAAATCGTTAATATAATGATCTCTCGTGTAAAATAACATCAGATATAGCCACTATATTATATAGGTACCTCCACACAGCTCTCTGTGTCGCGAAGACATGATTTTTTTTATACATATATATATATATAGTATTTACCTACACGCTCAACTGCTTATTACATATTATTATTATAGACAAACCTATATAGGTATATTATTATTATCTTTGTATTCCCCCGCGTACCCTCCAGCACGAAGTATCGAGTGAAATTGTAAATTGTTATACTTTTTAATTAAACGGTTCTACAAAATATAATATTATACATTTATAACTACGCTTGTCTCTTACATACTCTCTTTTAGTTTAACAACATGTGAAATGTAGGTTTAGTGAGTATTCAATTCGATATAATACTAGGTACCTAAGTGGTATTTCTATTTATACACCTGTTGTAAAGTATACAGATTTATATATTAAAGGTACTTTTATATACAATGAACATTGCGTTTATTGTAATATTTAAGTAAGTACCTACATTGAAAATAGTTGATACCTACTGATATTTAATTAGCTACACCTATTTGATTTAACGATAAGTAATTCATGTTATTTTAGATGCAAAATATAAAGCACTGACTATATAATATATTATATACTTATGCATAAATAAAAACTGACCTGTTTGTTTATCTATATAATTCGAAGTATTGAAACGGTTTTAAAATAATTTTACTAAACAAACAATTAGATGTTGTACCTATACCTATTTTGTATTTCGTTATCAAACCTAGTTCAAACAACCTGTAAGTTTCCTGTAATAATTTCAATAATGAAAAGATTTAGATATAAATACCTATCTATATAGGTACTAAATACATCTTAAACGTAATGTTTTATACCTATACTACGTTATAATTATATGTGCTGTATAAACCTAATATATATGTATATAAATAAAAAACTAACAATTATTGAATGAACTAAGAAGTAAATATGTATTTTTGTAAAAAGTTGTTTATAGAAATACTTAAAAAATAAATAATGAATTGAAGTTGAACAATTTAATGTGTTTTGTCATTCTGTTCATACGATAGTTTTATGTATAATCGTATACCTACTAAAATTATTACCTATATGGCTTTAAGCAATAAAATAAAAAAATATTATATTTGATGTATGGTATAACGATGCAATAATTAACAATATAATAGGTACCTATATATTGTATAATATGATACCTATATAACTGTTACCTAATATGTATTTATTTATTGTGTAAACTTTATTGTAATTAACCGTTATTCTATATATTTAAAGAAGTTAACAAATACAGATTTATGCGGACTCGAGTAAAATATAATTTAAATATTATAATGGAAATGTATTATGATAGGTATATATCTACTCGTATTGTACAGATATATATATATATGTATAGGAAGGTTGGTATCAATATATATTGAAATATTTTAAATAATTTGTGATATATGGTCATCTCAACATATATGTAGACCCATATAATGGTGAATAGGTACAAAATGTAGATATTTTATTCATTTTTGTATACTACCGACTTGAGTAAAAAAAAAATAGAAACTAAACAAAATATGCATCTTCCTATTTACCGAACTATCGACGTACAAAACCTTAACGAATAATAAGAGCATGACGTGTAGGTACACGCATATATATACCTTCCTATATACATACATTTATTATATTTTTAATGTTTATGATAGAAAATGGTATATTATCACTCACCGAGTTGATGTTGGTCCTGTGAGATCTCTTGAATGGCGTGTTGTAGACGTCAATAAACTGTGTTTAGAATAATGTGTGTTTTTGATCAAATAAAAATAATAAAAATAAAAAAAACCAAACAAACAAAACAAAAACCACGGAGGTTTAAATAACTATTATTATAGTGATGATTGACAAAAAATATAAATAATCGTTTTAACAAAAATCGAATACCGTACAACGAAAAACTGTGGCGGTTAAAATATAAAACGACCGGTGTTTAGCATGCATTTTTTCGACACGATTAAAAATACGATTTTCCGCGCGTTTGGCGTGTTCATAAATATATTATGTATACGTGTTTCGCAAATATTTTTGGCGGGTCGGCGAGAACAGTGAAAAAAAAATCAAATATTATAATATAATATAGTGATGCGTAACAAACGGAAAAAATATATTATATTAAAATATCTTGAATAAAAAAATAATAAACAAATAATAATGACGACGACGGCGACGTAATAATAATATAATAATAATATTACAACCAAAACAAACGAAATAAAAATACAATGTATACAGAAGCGGCGTGGAAATGGAACACGACGATATAAAAGCTATAAAGTGTGCTGTGTGTGTTATGGGCTCCAAAAAGTTTGTCCTTACAATAATGGGACGTGAATCGAAGTGTTGGGCGGGAGAATGGTTTACGGTCTCGGAACTGATAGAGAGCCCGGCCCCCTGTGCTACCGCCCGCCCGCTGCGGGACCCCGCCGCCCCGCCGCCGACCACCACCGCCGCCGCCGCCGGCAGGCAGTCGCATAAAGAATATGACCGCGCGGCGGCGGCGGTGGTGGCGATGGTAGCGCGCGCGGTATGAACGGCGACGGCGGCGGCGGGAGGGGACGGACGGACGCCGGCGCCGACGGAGCAAGCGACATACGGGCCGGCCGTGCGTCGGACGGAGAAGCGACGACGATGACGACGACGACGACGACTACGGCGGCGGCGACGACGACACACACGCACGCCGCGCGCACCGCCGCGGCACACCTCCCGTCCGCCCGCGCGCGCAAACACGCGCGCACACACGGTCCCGCGCGCACACACGTACGTGGTGCGCGCGGTGCTCGTATATCGTCCGCGCGCGCATTGCGCCTGTCCTGCCAGCCGCCGGAGACTTACGAGTTACGACGACGTTTCCGCGCCGCGCCGCCGACCGACCGAACGCGAAGTCAATAAAGTCACCGCCGCCGCCGCCGTAATTTGCGACGCGCGAGCGTAAAAGCACGCGCGACGGACTCGCGGCGGATTTCGTTATCGCCTACATCAGATTTTTTTCGTCCTTATCACCCGGCTTCCCAACCCCCCCCCCCCCCCCAAATCGCTGTGCGAATTTTGTGCCCGTAACGTACACCGCGGTGGAAACGAGACAGTGTTTTGCCGTCGTATATAATGACGATACCGGCGTGCGGTACGACGGTACTACACGGTTTTACGACCGCCGTAGTTATATTTTATTGTATTCGGACGGGACGCTGTGGTAGTACACTGCCAGTACACGAATTTAACGAAACCTCATGCGCCGCCGACACCTGTTGCCCGGCGGGACGGCCGCCGCCCCGCGCGCGATCAAATTCGCGCCATGTCCCACAACCCCCCCCCCACGACAAACACGGCAAACGACACTTTATCCGCCACTGTGTTTATGCACGTGTATAGACGGCAGTGTAGCTAAGTCGCGGAAAAAATTATTTTCATTTGTTTTAAAATAACATTATACCATAATAATATGTTATAATGACACTAATAAATTTATAGATATTACTCCTATTAAGCACCTCTGCGCATACAAACGGACGTCGGTATATCTAGCTATCTGTATAATTAAAATAGAGTAAAAGATTGTACTGGGTGATTTTTATTAAAAGTTCTATCCATATACATTCCTCGAGACTTGAAGGGTGTTTATAGCTTATCTTTTCAACCCCTATTTAGGTTGTTATGGGTGGCTCACACATCAATTTAGTTTTCTGCTCACGAAAAAATAATATTATTTTTTTTTTGTATAATATAGGGTTGTCGCATTGGTTGCATATCATATTATAACATAATAGTAGAAATATGGAATATACATTATTTTTTACAAATATATTTATAAAAGAATAACAAATCTTTGTCACGTCTGTGCGGGAATCGAGCGTGACAGCTATTGTATTTAATGAACCTTTAAGTACAAAGAATGTATAACTCGTAGTCATGGTACTTTTCACGTAAATATATAGGTATGTACATTTAATTGGACTTTAGAAATCTGATATACCAATAATAAACGATTACCTAAATGTATATAAATATGTTTATGTTTTTCTTGCCATGTTTGATTTAAAATTTTTTTTTTCAAATTTCAGATATTCAGATTGTATTAATATTACTGTGTTTTAATTTTGTATTTAAATCAGGCTTGAATTAATTTTTGAGTACATCTAGTTTTAAACAATACGATATGACACTCTTTGTAATAAATTAATGAAAGTCTTTGTTTAGTTTTACATTTAAAAAAAAATTAAATATTCAAATAATTCCTAAATTGTATTTATTCTTGCTGAAAACAATGCCTTTTAGAATTAATATGAAATATTTTAAGAATGACAAAAATAAAGAAAACCATTCTGTTTGTCACTGAATAGTAAATTATAATATTATTAGATGTGATATTTATTTTTTTATGTTTATAATATTTTACTCCGGCAAAATATTTGTCTTATATATTTTGTTTCAGAATTGGTGCCTATAGCTACATAATATATACTGTGCAACACACTAACGCACATAATATAATTGTAGATTTTATACAACATAATATATAATATTATTTAGATTATATGTTGGATATTTATAATATATCTTATAGGTACATCTATTGAGATATAGTAGGTACCAATATAAGTATATTATTAGTTTTATTGAAAGCAAGTTATTTAATTCTTTAACTTTTTATTTTGGTTCATAGTGTAGGAAATAAATTACATCGTCTGAATCCCTTGAGACATGCCATGCGCATCACTTTATTCTATATTGCTAGGGGAGGATGGTCAAATTTTGAAAACTTTTTATCCGGATCACTTCTTAGAGCTTGACTATACTAGCCATGATGACTATAGTAAGTAGGTAGTTAAGGTGTTACAGTGTTAGTCGAGATGAATAAATTCTTTGATCAGGTAAAAAAATGCTCCTATGGGACATGATAACTTTAGGGAGAACACCTGTGTATTGGAACTTTCAAATACTATTATTGGAAAGCGGGAACCTAAAACGATTTATAGAAATAAAATACGAAATAAAATCTAATTCTATAAACGGGAATAGGCATTCACCAATATAATTTTCATACAATCAAATTTTAACACCTTAGAAATAATAATATTATAACCTTTTTTTAAATGTTCCTATAACTTATAAGTACTGTTTTTGATAAGGCTATAATAGTTAATAGTTTAATATTGCAGAACCTATGTATTAGGTAAAAACTAAAGAATAAAAAGTGTAGGTATATAACGTGTATATAATGCGTTTACCCAATATAATTGTATACGTAAACACGAAATGTATTATCAGTGTATATGATTTAATGTATTACAACTGAATGAAAATATTTTAATACATGTCAATGATCTACACATACTACATAATACAAGGTAGTCATAGTACCTATAAAGAAGAGTCATCAATGGTAAGTTCTTAAAATAAAACAAGTTACAAACAATTTTACAGAAAATGTGAACAACTTCCGTCGGTACCTACTCATTAAATTAATTTATAGCATTATCATGGGTGATAGAAACGCGCTAATATCACCCGTACACTCGCGAGTGTTTTCAAATTAATAGTATAATTAGATACTATTATATATTAAACGGAATGGTGAACCCGCAATCTATAAGTAGGTAGACATTTCATCCCCGAACTGAAACACATTTATTTTTGGAACATTTATAAACACGAGTCGTTTAATACTTCACAATAAATTATATGATATTATAAATGGTTGCCATTACACAAACGCAACACATTTCAAATACATATTTAGATGAAGATAATTGTCACAAAAATTATTAAAGCCCATTCTAATGTAGATAGAAATAAAAATGACAAAAACTATGTCTGAAGTGAAATATATAATAGAGTTTAAGGTTTAAATCGAAACGTAGTTTCGGGTCAAACGTTTACACCTCATTAAGACTCCTGTCAGTCCAAACTCCCGATCTATATTGACGTCACTCGGCAATAATCGTGTGTTTTTTTTTATATCTATACTATAATAAATGTGTTTTCGAATAAAAATCGTGAAGATCGGTGGTTTTTCAAGAAATCGTGTTTCGTCATAAACTCATAAATAATATAATATTGTGAACGTGACAAGCGTGCGATAAAATAATTTCATAGTTAATATCCTATATATTGTGTTTATTAATTAAACTACCTTTTTAAAGATTTAAAGTTTTAAAGTTGTTAATATTATGCATTTATTGAACATGGTCAATTGTGTGCGTATGTGTAATTAATGATTATTGACGCAAAAAATATTTTACTATAATATTAAAAATGTTCAATCAAAATAAGTATAGTTTGTAATATGGGAATTCGGGCAAATCTAATGAGTTAAAAAGATTAGTTTCGAAAAAATGTCATAACATTAAAACAACCCTAACAGTATGTATTTCGGTTTGAATTTATAATAGCTAAGCCATTTTTCATTCTATATAAATCCTGTAGTTTTTAAAAGTATCATTCGACTCTTTATTTTTATAGACTTAATGACACTCCAACTATTCTTTCTTGTTAACATATTTGTGTAATATTTGTAAGTAGGTACCTATTTACCTACTTATACTTACCTAAATTTTGTGAAACTTTGTCAACGTTCACACATATATAGTCGTATTATAGGCATTTACGAAGTAAATAAGTTGAGTGAAATGTAAAATGTATTGATTATTATTTTGCAGTATTTCAAGAACAACCCTACATTTTCATATTAAGGTTATTATGATTTATAAGTTTACGCACGTGCCAGAAAAACATTTATTAGAAATACTGAGATAGGTACGAAATTATATTATTATCAATTATCATAAAATATAATCCATTCAATTTATGGTATACCTAACATTACTTTATCTAGCAAAATTGACATGATATTTATGCGATGATTTATAATATTTCGTGTATTATATAATCAAAGATTGTTGTCAGTTATTATACTTATTAATTTGATATACCTATTCCATTTTATTCTCTTATGGTATATAATTAGACATATTTTGTTGTTAATATATCACAGTTATAGACTTAGGAACATCAATGGTTTATGTATTTTATACTTTCTTGAAAAAAAACAACTATAATTGACCATGTGTTATCACTCTAATAAGTAATAATATAGTGCTAGTTATGTTATGTAGTTTAGTTAACTTACTAAAGTTACCATAACATAGGCATAAAACACCTTAATTAATAATATTTAATTACCTTGTTTATCGTTATAGACAGAGATGAATCTTGATTTTATTAAAGAATAATTTATCATACTAATCCAAAGAAATTAAATTTCGTTTAATTCTGACGGGTATTTACTGCAAACGCTGCTGAGCTGAAAAAAGCATAAAATCCATTAGTGTTTGTTCACGCCTATAATAATATATAAGCGTACCTAATAACGATAAGTAGCCGTATGTTGTTTAATATTACATCCCCAACAGAGTTTATGAAGCAAAATATTATAAATGATAATGTTCAAATAATACTTAAGTAACGCAGAGAATTCAGAATTATTTTTATTATAATATAATATATACCTGATGTATACAAAAATAATAATTAATAGGTAAGTAAAATAAAATACGTAATATTATGAATACCAACAAAACGTGTAATACACTTATAACCTTTTTTCTAAATCAGATCAGTACACATCTAATCAATTCTTGTTAAAATGGAAAAGAGCAAACATATTTTACTCAAGCGAGTATTAACTATTTATAAAATTATGTCATCAGCCGTAATATAATATACCTATCAACAATCTAAATACGCTTATTTCATTGGCAAAACAATAGACAAGTTTCATTAATGAACCTCACCCGGTGAATACTGTATGTCACGCACCGGGTGGTCGTCCAATTATATATCACAGTATATAACCACGCGTGCCATATACCGGATTAAAAAAAATCTTATCCATAAAATCTGCTACTAAACAGCTAAATATTCTTCTTGAATTAAACGACTTATTGTATTATTATTACGATGTATTTAAAATAATCATAGAACAATTTAAAAACAATCGCAATGCTCAAGAATTAATATAAATAGGTACCATATTAATTATTATTTATTCTTAAAAAATACTGGCAAAAGTCAAGTCATAATAATACATTGAGTTAAATTTTCCTTACGAACACCTGTTGGTACAGATTTATAATAATTATTTATTATTAGCTTAATAAAACATAAAATAGTTTTATTTTTTGAGTTTTGAATTATTTTGAATTGTTATTAATTTTTTTGCATATTAGACCTATTATAGGTATGACATTTTTCCAAACATATTTTAAATTTTTTTTGTGCTTATGTTTACATGCATATTTTTCTGTTTTTAGCTCCTGTAACTTCCTAGCCCTACAATTATATTAATTTTAATCCCGTTATAAAATGTATTTTTAAATGTAATATTCATTATTATAATCAAGATATTATTATTGTCGTTTTTTATAGTTGAATAATTAGGTTATTTAAAAATTTAAGAAATACAAATTAACTTTCTTAAAATAAACACATCTATTAATTTGAATACCAATTCTCAATATATAGATATATTTTTACAGAGTAACTGTTCCAAAAAGTTTTTTCGAAAATAGATATAGGGAAATGTTTATCTAGTGATTTAAATAGTTTCAATAATATAGCTCTAACTATACCCTATCAATTTAGATTCTAAGTAATTTTTCAACACTTATAAAAATTAAATTAGCCAACTATTATAGTATCTATACTAATTTAAACTGACCGTCGTTACTATGCTTACTTTAAGGATACACATTTTTTGTTTATTATATCGTACAGGCTAGGTAGCAAATAAAACCTATACTGTTAAAATATATTGTACGTGTATACAATCTCGGTTAAATAAAAATAAAGGTTTATGCTGTATAGGCTGAGCCCTAAGTGTATATATTATTTTAAAATATTTAATAGCCAACTTATAGAAAATAACTATTCTCGCAAAGTTATATCAGTCATTTAAACATATGTATATATGATACCCACTATACAAGTACGTAAAAAACATACACAATTTCAATCTTATTGTAGAAATACTTTTATTCTAAGTATGCTTTACCATTGTACAATAAAATTATACTATGTAGGTACTGAAAAAAATACCGAACGCATTTTCATTTTACCATTGTCGTTTCAATTTTCAAAATCTTCGGACCGTGAATGAAGTCGTAAACGTGTAATGGGCACGACGCGGCAATAAGGAAGTACAATGTCCAATGCTCCAGCTGGGTATATACGATGCTTCTATTTCTATTATTTTTCCTCCCTTAGGAGGGGGTAGTCTTGAAAACAGTTTGAAACACGCATATACCGGGGGACTGATAAAACACGTTAGACTTATGCACCGGATGGTTTTATTGTAGTTTTCCGGTTTACGGGATAACAAAAAAGGCGAAAATGAAACGACCGTATAGAAAAGAAAAGACATATTATTTTTTTAATGACTATCAATATATTAGGTACTTCTTTAGCAAAATATAGAATGAATAAAAAAAAAAAATACTTGACAATCGATCTGATATTATAATGAGTAAATGACACGTATGCTAGACTTTTATTCATTTTTTTTACATTTTTAGTAAATATATGTTAAGTTATGTTTGATAAGTTTCATATGGAGACTCTATATATACAGACCTATGACTGTAAACAGGGACATCGATAGGAAACCAAACACATATTATGTAAATCAACATTATTTAATTGAACATAGACACATTTTGTTAAACTGTAGTTTACAAAGTAGGTTACTAAGATTTGCTAAAAAATATTTTATACCTATCTAATATATTATAAACTATATAAATATGCAGCATTAATTATTAATTATTATATTGTTTATTTATGTCTTAACTTTTAAATTGTAAGTTAGAAGTAAGTAATAACAATGTATTATATTATGTATACTTAATTTTAAAATTTAAAGTACAAATTGTTGAAATTGCAAATTTATATAAAATTGTGAAAAAATAAAGAATTTAAAATAATAAGCACTGTACCGTAGGTAGACAAGATTTAGTTTTCGTAGATGGAACCTAACCATGCTTTATTTCCGGATTATACGTTATGTTATAGTTACCATCATAAATATTATTTATAAGCTTGTTCCATTACATTATAATAGAATATAGAATTTACACAATTTTCAAACAACATATTGTATTAGTTATTTACAGTCTGAGGTACTAATATTTTGCTTTGTAAAATTTGTATTTTTGTTAGATTTATAAATGTAATTTAAGATTGTATTTATTTATTTTTAAGATAGTTTTATTATATACATAAAGTAAGTAATCAACACCTACATTAATAACATTTTAAACATTTTAAACAACTGATACCCTACATTATAAATAAAATGTAATACAGCCTCGTTAGCCCTCTAATAAACATGTACATCTTATAAGTTAATTATATCTATATAGGTATTGATATTATCAGTATTTTATATTAATCTGTCAGCATATATTATTATGAATCAAGTTTGATGTATGTAGAATTAGAATACGATTTTCACTATTCTATAGAATTTCAAATCATAAATATTAAACAGGTACCTAATTCAAAATCGAAAATTGAAAGTGAATGTTTATTAATCCAAATTTTTGAAAAATTATTTTACCAGCCAAGGCTTTTAGTTTCCCGTGGCTTCGAGCCAGCGCCCCCCATTGGGGCATTATGGACTATGGTGCACGAGGCTTAATATAGCATATGAACAATTATTTCACGCCGGCACCTACATCCCCGAGTGCATATTCATTATACGTTCACGACAAGCCCACAAACGACATCCACTTACACGTGTTTATGCAATCGCATAACAGTACACCGATTAATTACACGGGAACTATACGGAATTAATTACAACTATATTATCGGTGGTAAGTACCTAAACGGCGATTGCGTGCTCTCGCGTTTTGTGTGCTGTTGTGTCCGCATTGTATATCGATAATAATTATTATAATATAACATACATATAGTATAGTATCACGTGTATATAACGTCTAGACAACAGGTGCGTAAACATTCTATAGTTATATTTAAAATGACCAAAGGTTCTCACATCGGCAAACAGGATTTCCAACCACTCCCGAGAAGTTACGATCAGCAGCTAACATCCAATCACACTTTACACGTTTCTACAATAATTTTAATCACATAAATATTGAATCTACAACAATAACTGCACGCAGATCTACAAAGGTACACGCGGCGATATGTGAGCTATTTAAAGTATATCCCCCAACCCACACCAACCCCATCACATGAACAAAACAAAATATTATATAACTCCAGCATCAAAACGATAGTATATTTTGTTACACTTTATTCCACTATTGAAGGAAGTATATATTATATTGTGTTTTAGTGTGTGGAGGGTTAATTTACAAGCTTTGTACCAACACAAAAATGTTCTTTGTTCAAATTATACCCGACAGATTCTAGCTATTCATAATTTAAAGTAAAACTACTCTTTAACTGTATGCATAAATCCCAGTGTTGTATATAATAATAGTCATTTGTCCCAGGGGACTCGTGATGTTTAAACATAGACTCGTTGAGTACCAACGTTTTTACAATATTATAGAAATTTGAAAGAAATACTTGTATGTTATTAAGTTATAAATAAATAAAATATAAGGTAAAAAAAAATTCAAACAGGTAGGTATTTTAGTTATGCCTAGGTAGGTATAAAAAAAGGGGAAAGTAAGTGTCCGCCATTGAGTAAGTCACTGTAATGAATGTGTTAAATTTGAATTCACGGATACATCATTGCATACGAAACTTGATTCTGAGCGAAGATCTGTTAGTGGTTAGCTTTAGCCTATATTACTAAGTATATTAATTTATGATATACTATTAAATTGCTATTATAATAATTTATTTTACTATATGAATAATACCATATAGGTTGAATTAATTTTTAACGAAACATTGCATTTATTATATTGTCAATATATTTTACACTATATATTAATGTCATTAACTATTGAGTCAATACCCGGCTTTTAATATACCGCAGAACGGTATGGTTGATGTGTGAGTATACCGGTTTTATAAGGTTCGTGATATGAATAGGTAGTAGCATGAAATTAAAGTGATTATTGTTTCAATAAAATATAAAAATATAGGTACTTTTATGTAACAATTTCAAGTGCTCTGCACGACTAATATTTAAATGATTTTGAGATGATCTATTTAGGTTTGTTTTGTCTGTCATCACTTTTTAAATTAGAGAAAATACTTCTATATTCAATATTGAGTATGGTTTTTAGTTTCTGGTAGCAAATTTGGTGAGGCACCTATTCTATCACTGTTAACATGTTGTGCGCTTACAGTAAGAATGAAAAATGCATATAAAACTGATTACAGGTACCTACCATACGCTTCGTCCAAATCTAACCATTCGATTTATAATAATTAGAGTTATTTTGTGTGTGGGTCGAGAGCAAATTAAATAAGAAGGCTAATTTATGGTCAAGTAAGTAGGGTCAGAATGAAGAAAATTATATTGCCCAACAATATAAAGGGAAACTGCTGGCTAAGGGTATATCCTACTGCTATACGGTTGAGCGCCACTGAGACGAATGAAATTCCTCAGCAACACTCCATTCCAGCCACGCCACCGACCAAGCGTCATTAACGTTAACGTCACATCAATCTTCACAAGAAAACAGTTTTCTATATAGTTACTATAATGTAACCTTATAAAATTATATAACTAAATAATTGTATTGTAGAACAAGTTTAGTTTAAACATTTTTACAGTATAATTGTGCGTACAACATGATCAATTTCATTTGCATAGAACATTTTATTTTTATTTTTAATTTATAGTTGTATACACTATTATAATACAATACAAGCAGCTATACATAATATTATAATATAATATTAAGCTGTTTAACTAGGTAACAACATTTTAAAATTTCATTAATCGTAAGTATTTTATTAGGTATTTAGGCATTTAGTAAGTACCCACACTAAATTTATACATAAATCGACTTTTAACAACCATATAATAATATTCATAAATCATATATAATATATAAATGTACATCAGTTAGTTTTAAGTGTAGAATGAAGACTACTGACCCGGTTGATTTTAAAATAATTAGGTTCATTTTTGTCTATCATTTTATTACCATCAGAATTATTATCTACACATTTCATTAACGAGATATAGTAATATTTAATATAGTATATTGGTATAAATTAATAAATAATAATAGATATTTAAAAAAAAAAACCATAAAACTAAATCTACATGTATATGCTGGATTAAGGAATCTACGAAGGTATCTATTAATGGTACTTACAATTAATTAATGCAATAAAATTTGAATTTAAAAATCATAGATTCAGCAGTATGTTATAATCTCAGTATAGAAAACACATTATGTATAGGTACATTGATCATAGTTGAAACCTTAGTATCGAATGCATTTAACGATGTTAGAACTAATTGACAATAATATATGACGTTGTTTTTTGAATGTTCTAAATTATTTGATACTATAATTTATTATTTATTTCTAAGTCAACGGATCGTTATTACTAAGGACGTATGTATCTTTAGAATCCACGGAACAGTCACAAGGGTCCCGCACACATCGTACGACTTTTTCGTGTATTTCTTTATCAAAACATAAATACAAAATTTTGTTTTTTAAGTCAAACGTAACACTATCCTCCACTCTACGCATATGATAAATTCATAAAAAAATATTATAACAGCTGATTTGCAATCATTTAATTACGTACTTTTCAATAATTTAAATGTTCAGCATTAATCATTGCCATCTCTTGTTCTTAGAAGTTATTATAAAATTGTTTCTTTTTGTAATAAACCTTATATCATAAAAAGAAAAACATTCCCAAACTATAAAAACTATATTGCTAAAGACGATTCTGTATCAATTAGTTAAAACTTAAAATACACATACATAATATATTATTTACCTTATAATATTAATATAAATCCCATATGATGCATTAAATATTTTAAATACCTAACCATTTACTAAATAATCTGTGAAACAAACTTTAATGATTTTTTTTCCCAAAATAGCAAAATAATTCTATAAATCGGCCAGAATTTGGGTTCAACTTATTTACAAACTAAATATACAACTATCTATATAAAACAACGCAGGCATATAAAAAACTAAAGTACTAAAATAATGTTATATTGCAAATTTGAATGATAAGAACTAGGAAACATAGAATTAACAAGTCAACAATGAAATATGGATGACACTAAAATGTCTTGAAGTTTGATGACTTATATTCAAAATTTTTTTTAATTGTTTTTTAATTTTTGTAAGTAAATTTGTAAATTATATATCTACATGACTACATGTGTCTTGTATGCCTTGATTAAATTGTTTGCCTTAAACTGAAGCTATTAAAAATGTACAATATTTTTACATAACATTTAATATCATGATTATTTAGTATCTATAGCTGTATAAAAATGTTGATTGATCTGGGGTTGCGCGGTGGTTAGTATCAGTTACTAACGTATTCTGAGGTCAAGCATAAGCCGGCGACGCTAGTGACCACTCGGGTTTTAGTGACAAATCCTCGCTTCACATACAAGAGCTCTAACCAACCGTACACTCCCCATAAATAAAAACATACTAAATAACCTTCAAGCTATAGTTTTTATAATGACCTATTTTGGGATATAGTTACACAGAAATTGAAACAATTTCCAACTATAAATTAATATAAATTAAAATGTTAATCAATAAAATAATGACCATTCATTTAACAAAGATAACAAAATAATAATATTTAAACTTTTTACCGGTAATGTTTTGCTATAGTTTTTTATATTTCATACCTTATTATAATATTATATTATAGCATTATATTTAAATCAACATTTATTAACAACTAATTACACTTGCTTGTTAATTATTATCGAAATCAGCGGGTATCAAACATTATGATAATTTTTATTGACACAATTATTATACAATTATAAATGAAATGTAACATATTAGGTAATAGCATAATATGTTCTTGAGAGTATAATACAATATAGAAATATGAAATGGTAAATTAATCAACATAATATGTTTAGCAGGATGCATTGCTATACATTGTACATTTAACATTTCAAAATTATAGGTAGATTATGTAAATACATTTCTAGTTTCAATTCTAAAAAGTAAAATACTGCTATTTATCGTATAGAAGTAATATATTATGACAAAGTATATTTGAAAACGGAAATGAGCTCTTCTTTCATATGTTATTGTTGTAAAGTATAAATTTAGGCTGACCAAGTAATAAATAAATCCTGTAAGTTTAACAAATACTTAAGTAATGAGCGATGTGATGACATTTTTATTTCTTCTAACCATAATAAAACACATTTAAAAATCAACATCCTCTTCCCATTAAACGTCTAACAGAAATTAAACTAATATTGTATACATAATGTATGCTTCAGTGGTGCAGTATACAATATATAATATGTATATATTATTGTGAGGCAGACAAATCAGAATTTAAAATGTGCAAGTTGTATTTAATTTATGGTTCGAATATAGGTGATGAAAAAAATATATATGTATAATGATAAAGTTACAATAATTATTATTATTATTGTGATATTCAATTTTTATCATATTATATAATACCATACATCACATTTTTTTTTTTTGATACGGAGTGATGTATTGTATGGTTTTATAATGTTGTGTGTCTGTCATCAATTTAAACTTTGGAGAGTGGTTTCTGATTGAAAATTAAATCTAAATGTTTTTTTCAGAAGGAGGGTGGGATCTAAAGTAAACAATTCCCAGTTTTTGACGATATTGGGAATTCAATGTATACCTAATAACGATTTCTGAACAAAAAATGTTTGGTATTTTGTTACAATTAAAAATTAATAAACATATAAAAAAAATATTAATTATAGAAACTTAAAATACTGCACTATTGCTTAAATTATCATTTTCTGTCTACGATAAAATTTTCAAAATATTTTGACTTATTTTAAGCTTTTTAAAGCATATACAATTTCTTTAGTTTTTGTTTTACTATATAAATGTTGATGTAACATTTTTTGAACTGCATCAAAGTTGGGTGCACAGCTAATTATTGTATACAACAGGGGTCGGCAACCTTTTTACCTATATGGGCCATACTTTTTTTCAGTTTTCCTTTGAGGGCCGCATAGAAAATTAAAATACTATAAAAATAATATAATTTAATATAATTTTAACATAATATAATACTAATGTATTTACGGATAGCAACAATCATTTTATGAGCTTAACATAACGGTTTTAGTTATTAACTAATTTTTAATTAAATACATCAGTAGAGAAAATTAAAAAACTAAAAAGTTAAAAAATAATTATTAATTAATTCTTGAGCTCATAGCTTAATATCATAGCCTAACCTAACCTTATCTCAAATTGTTATATAATAGTTATGATTAAATTATATTTATAACAATTTAAGATATAAAATTAAAATTTTAAACACCATGAAATATATTTGGAGGGCCGCAGGTTGCCGGTGCCTAGTATACAATATAAAATTATGTTCTAATCAAAAATGAATTGACCATATCGTTTAACTAAAATAAAAATAAATTACTTACAATAAAATAAATGTATTAATAAGAAAAACATAGTATCCATTTAGAATCGTTGTTTGAATGCAATGATTTATTACATCCATTACACTGACCTCTTCTACACAATGATGAGATACATTCGAATATTTGATATCTAATATGCAGCAAAGTGAGTTCCCTGGTTTTTAGTTATGTAATAAATATTTTGAATAATTTACAAAATGTTGTTACATTTATAATAGGTACAATGATTTTAATGTAAATTCATATCTACAGTTAAACTCTTTATCATAAATAAAAGTTTATTGTTTTTGTTTTCATGCTATTTATTGTTTTGTATTCGTATAACACATTTGAGTTATCTATTCATAGTAAAAAAATTAATTATTATAGTATATTATATTCTCAATTTTTATTTTTATTTAACGCGATCAAAATTAAAATAGAAAATATATAAACTAAAAAGAATAATCAAAGTATTGGGAAATTAGTGTTTGATTTAAAATACTTTGTTGAGGTATTTATTTCAAATACGTATTCGAGTACTTAAAAAGTATATGAATACTTTTACTCAAGTACTTAACAACATTGAGTATAGTAATGTAAAACCTCATGTTCAAGTGGTTCAACGCACTGCTGTCGGCCAAAGTCGGAAAAAAAGGTACCTAATTATTAAAAGATATTAAATTAGATTGTATGAAGTGTAGGATGTATTGTTTTATTTTTAATATCAAACAAATCGTAGTTAAAATGTGTCTTAAATGGAAATAAGATTTTTATACTATCAAAAAGCCGGTAATAAAGGATTTACATTGATCCAAGATAATATATTAAATATTAATATCAATAATAATCATTAATGTTTTGATTTTATACATCAATACATGACACTAAGTCCCTATATAGTTCCTTTGATTGTCATCCCAATGTATTCAGATCATAATAGTATTATCGGCTATTGATCATAAATATTATATGGATTCTTTTATACACAACATGATGCCTAAACATATTCGTTCGCTGTCTATTGTATAACGTATGTATAATAATTTTTAGTGGAAAATATTTTAAGGCAACAAATAATTTTTTTTTTATATAATACTCATGTACGTAATATTTCTTTCAGAACTTTTTCTATTATTATGATAGTATTTTCATTTTTTCTACATAAAGTAAGCGATAAATGTAGATGGTGTATATATATATACTAAACCATGCGTATGGTTTTTGCTCTAAACCTACTACAGTAGGTACTACCTATCAGCGAGTTTTAGTGGTGTGGGGCAGGGTAGAAGAAGGGCGGTTTTTGTTTTCGGCCCCGTTGAAGGGATAATAAATCAAGGGTGGCCGCAACCGGCTGTAAATCATTGTGTGTGTCTCTGTGTGTGTGCCATTCCCGACCTGGGGGTACTAGTGCCCGAGTGTGTGTAAGGTATTCGAAATGAACGAAATTAATCATTGTCAAAAACCTAACCCCCCTCCCATGTACTCTTCCATACCTACAACCCTCTAGGGTCCGCGAGTTTAATTCCTGCGCACTTTCCTATACATACTATGTGTGTGTACTGTGTATATATATAAATATAAAATATACCCCTCCTCATGATGGTCGTGTCCTGCACGGCCGTAACCATCTCCCCGCAATTTATCTAATGTCACTCCCCACTTTCTCTTCCCACTGCTTACATCTTACCCTTATCATTCTGGGTTCTCTTTACATACAAAATGAAAAAATACAACGAAATCCATCCCGGACACGATGGTAATAATATATATTACACAACGTTATGCCGTGTCCATACAATAATCGCATGTGAAATGCACATAAACTGATACCTAACCTAGCACCAGTCACTCACGTATAATGACGACTTGTATTTATGACAATCTCTGCACCCGAATTCCTTCATAAGCTTATTTTAACTTTTCAATTAATAACATATAGGTACTCGCCTTACTATACGTTCTATATATTATTTAATATTAATTTTAACGTAATAGTGGTTGTAATTTAGTTACACAGAGAAGGTTACATAACCTACCTAGTTTAAACGTTTCAGGTAAAATACTGAAATATCGAAAAAAAAATATAATATGGACGTAATTAATAATTATTATGGTTATTAGGAAAAATGTTATTCAAATTAAATTTGTATTGAATGTTAACACTGGTGTTAACTATAATTTATTCATAGTATTAGATGGTACAACACACATTTTATCCAATAAAACAAACTTTTTATACGTAGGTTTATTTTGTCTTATAAATTATGAAAAAATGTTCATAATTAGATATCTAAAATATTCTCTTGTTATAAATTGAATAAAATAAACAGATATTAAGCAACTTAAATATAATTTTAAAGTCAATTCGATATATGGAATACATTTTTACACCACAAATTAGGAAAGTTAAAAAAAATATTTCAGCATACAATTTTTTTAATGGTTAAGTATTGTTACATATAAAATATATTATATAAATTGTATGGTTGAGAACGACATCTGTAGGTTACTATATGAACTATAATAATGTCAGAACTTTGCTATCTGGCAACTTTATCAACTTAAAGTTAAATACATACATTTCATATTTAAATTTTACATAATTGGTAATAATCTATTAAAACATTATCTGTATAATTATTTTGTTTTTGATACATGTTTATTTATTTATCCAAAATACTGCGATAATAATATATGATAATAGTAAAGTTATTTTATTTTAAAATGTAATTTATTGTAAATAACATTTTATTCAAATCATTACTATTGGTACTGCAGAACTGTAATTAGTTAAAATAAGTTTATAAATATTTTACTAAGATTTGCATTATATGTTATTGAGCTTTATATTATTATACATTTTATATTAAATATTCTGTTGAGTAGATAAACTTTTCACTATTAATTTCTTTAAAAAAGTATCAAGATGAATTATATGGATAGTAAACCTAAGAAGTACAGAACCTCCTAATACGTAGTAATAGAATGTACATATTTAACTAACTCTGTTAAGATTTAATTAAAAATATATATATATATCATATTCAAATAATAAAAGTAAATTAAATTCGTTACCAATAATATTATAATTTATAATGATTATATAGGGATATTATATTTAAGTGATTTCCATTGTTTTAGTATAATACTTCAAGATAATATGATACAATAATTACACTGGGCACGTATTGTTGAATCTAATTATAACTATATAACATATAACGATTATCTGATCCATTTTGAATTCTAACCAAATATATTATTGTATAATATATATTACTGTAAAGTATTATACGGCTGACCCTTTAATAAAGTCACATAGAATTCATGTCAAAAAAACGTAATTATATAATATCTAAATGCAGTAGATATACGTTTAAAGGTATTTACATTAAAGATCTGGGCTGCATGCTCAATTAAAGTCCTCCCCCGCCCATCCCTCGAATAAGTAAACCTTGAACGGATATATAATATAATAGCCAAAATAATAATAATAATAATAATAACACACATAACATGACCTGGCGGCCATTTGGCCTCCCTTTGTATAGTCATCGTACCATTCAACATCACTCGACGACGCAAGCCTTTGCTCGTTTATCCCTATGACAGGAATTAAATATTATTGTAAATACGATGTAGGGAACAAACGGACACACTTATATTGTCAGTGGTGGACTCGCGCAACCACTATATATATATATACGGCAGCAGGTATATCAACAAGTCGCCTATATCGTAACATTTTATCTGGCTGCACTTTTAGTTAACTAGCGAATTGAAACACAAGGGGTTGCGGCTATAATAATAATATAATATAATGTAAAAGGGGCTTCACACCGTGGACGAGTTGTATGTATTATGGCCGCCGCCTTTCCAGCCCTCTGCGAGTACCTACCGACTCTGCCGACAACTGTATGGCAAGTCAATCTTCGGTCGGAAATTAAGTAAGTAACCTTAATATTATCATTTTAAACACAATCAACGTCAATCATCTCTGCCGCCGCCGTAATAGACCTTTTTTCCTAGCGTAAAGTTTTTCTACCATACGCCTATTGATTTAATAGCGCATATTTGCTTTAAAATAATACCCCGATAATTATTGATCAATGGATTGATAAAAATGTCTGAAACGTTATCTTATGTATTAATTCATGAAAATTACCAGATTGAAAAAAAATAACTAAAAATATTGCCAAATCCGTGTAGACCTATTAAAATAAAATAATGGCCGACCATTAGGCTTGTACATGATGTCGAGAACCGCACAGATTTATATCCGTTCACAACTGGTACTTGATTTATGTGGTGAAATTGGAATTACACATTTTACATTAGTCCATTTATAGCGCATGTTCAGATGTATTTTAGTTCTGGATAGTTTTTAAATCGTTTTTACATCTGTCCCTTTCCATGTTTCACCAAACCCGATAATGTGGCTACTCATCGATCACCCACGACATTTCCGGAGATGTTCTATAGCTGATAGATCTTATATATTTTACTAAAAAAAAAGTGTCTTAGAGAAACTTAAAATATATATTTATTTTATAATCTGTCACTTTTTCTTGTAGTGTAAAATGTATTATTTAGTTTCTATTAATTTTGTTTTTGTTTAAATATTAAAGGATAATAAAAAAATGTGGTCAGTAAACTCACAATCTCACCGAAGGGACTAATTTAAGTGACTTATATTATATATAGAGAGAGATTCCACATTTTACATAATTGTACCTAATAATTTTATTAAAAGTTGAAAAAAATTGTAAAATGTTACTAAAAAAACAGTAAAATAGTATACTTATTTTAATTTATAAATAATATTTAATATTACCTTTTATATATTTTTTTAATTGAAACCGCAATAATTATTGTGGGTATAGCTTAAATATTTACATTTTAAAATTAATATATTACAATAATTTGATCTTGCTATAAATTTCGTTTTTAAAATAAAACCTAATAATTTATAAGAATGCTGTTTCATATCGATTAACTGTATTTTTAAATGATAGGTATTTATTACTATATTATTTTAAGGCACTTATATAGTTATATTCGCATGATAGTGATAAATTACAAGATGATTGAATTAGCATTTTATAATAATTCTCAATTACCGACGTTAAAAATAATATATTTTACAACCAACGAAAATATATTTGGGCAAACATTAACATAATATATCATCAATAACTATATTTTATACATTTTAGTATATTTTACCTTGATAATATTAAATATAAATGGCAGTTTAAAAACATTGATAAATTCGTTGACATTATTGTTATTGTCATAACGACCAATCTCAGTGTCAACATTCGTTTTACAGACATATGCCGCGTGAATTTTAGATGTTAAATAACCAAGTATGTATTTAATGTAACGTAAAAAATGGATTCGGGCCAATCGTATACTTATGTATAATACCTACCCCATATAAAATTGTGAATTGAGATGTACAAATATATACACAATAATTTAAACGAATAAATCTTCAATAAATCATGACGAGCGTATTATGTATATAATACGTGTAATATGTTTTATCGTTAATATTGTATTTATCTACGAAATTTCGAACCATACACCTTTTACAGCAGTAGTTCTACCCTTTTTTACTGTTTAAACACAAAAACTGAAATATTATATTGTTTTGATCTGCGACGACCTATCATGCTCTATACCAATACAAAACGACTGACCCATAATTCAAACGAAATGTATTCACGATGTGCGATTAACGGAATCCATATTTGCAAAACAGACACTAGGCTGCAGACTCCTGCAGTATTATAGGTAGGCGGCCTGCTCAGGCGGCACTTTTGGTAATTGTTGTTTTCGGGGACCGTTTTCGAGTTCAGCGGACGCGTTGTTCTTTAATAAAAATACAGCAAACCAAATAAAAACCGTATAAGCCCCGTTCCCCAGGGACTCGTATATATTCTACGAGAAGGGTTTATATAAGCAAAACGTATGTAAAAAAAAATAATAATAATAATAAAATAAAAATACAAAAATAAATGCTGTCTATTTATGTTTTTATTGTCGTACACTCTTTCGGATATTATACGAGGGTTTTTAATCAAAACGACTGGATGAAAAAAAAGGGTTTTTTATTTTATTTTTAAATCGTATTTCGAGAAGGTTAGAAGGGGGGGGGCACCGAATTTATCGGCAAATTTGTCCGTAAGCCCCGGCGTCCCAGACCGTAAATCACACTGTCGATGGATACGGGTCTTCCGCTACATTTGTTCTTATTTGCAGACTGGCAAATATAAATTTACGACGAGCTATGGCGGTGGATTTTTTTTTCGGGAGAAAAAAAGGAGGAAACTGCAACACGCCGGGGCACTTGTACAATTTTATCAAGATAAACAGATCTAGCGTTTTTATTGCCGGTCCGTGATAAGTTTTTGTAAAACGGTTTTTTTTTTTTTAACTGTATATCACCCGCAAGCGAAAAGCGAGACAATCGTCCGAAAAATTGATGTCCTCAGTATATTTGATGTAGTAAAAGATGTCTTAACATAATGGTCTCATAATTTTTATAAATTTCATAAAATATATTTATTCCCATAACCGCATTTAAAGTTAAAACAATCCAAGGTGTAGGTTTAAATTTTACAAGTCTAACTGTAACAAGTTAAACACAAAGTGTAACTCTTTCTTATATTTAATAGTTTTTCTCCTTATAATATGTTTAATTAATTATTCATATTATAAAGAGGAAGCTGATTTTAATGTCCTAAAGAACAAGAAAAAATGCCTTTTAAATGTTCTCAAAAACTATTATTCTTATATAATATAATGTTGAACAAAATCTATTTGAATAGTTTAAAATATTAAATGTATGTAATTTGGCGTTATTGCAAGATTATTAAAAGTAAAACAAGTACCTAACAACCTATATTTAGGTTATCTGTATAGATGTTTACGTATATATTATAAATATAACTTATACCTGATTGCATGCGACGAAAATTTCGTTTGTCGTCAGACCGTCGTGAAGCTATCGCCGCTTTTGGGTGGTACAAATGTAAAAATATACGCAATTAAAATAATATATGACAAAACAAAATAAATTACATTTGTTTCATTTTTTCTCCTTACAGTGATCGGCTAGTTTATGGTAAATGGTTGTAAAATTGTTATCAGTTCTTATAAATTATAAAAAAATGTACTGTTTAAAAAATGAAAATAAATGTTAATTTGAAGTAGGTATGAAAATAATTTTGTGGTTAGAAAGCAATGTCTCTACAATTTGCATTCAAATCCGTGCTCCAATATTATAATAAGTCATACAAATATAAAACGTAGGTACATACAAGCTTATAATATTTAGCATTTAATGGCCGATGATTGTACATTATTGATGAATAATCTAAAAATACCATAGGTAAAAGGCCTACCCAAAATATTGCTGCTTTATTCAATAACTTTTCTCGAATAGGTCAGATAATATTATAAATTATTTTGTTAAACGATAGGTTTTTTATAATAATGGTGTGTTTTTGTTCAGATATGAGTATATGACACTATATTTAAGGCAACCATTTTCAATTGTTTAATATCGCACTTTTAATTGGCAATTAAGACGTACCTAACCAACGTTGAACAGGTAATTACCGCAAATATTAATAAAATACGAAAACCATATCCACATCCACCCAAATCCTATATACCTATATAACTATTTCACAAATAAACTATGAACCTTATCTTTTTGGAACTATCAAAAAATAATTTAATTAGTTAAATTACAGTTGGATTTTGAGTTACACTAATTAATAATTAGAATATATAGGATACACGTATAGCATACAAGATACATTTTAAATAACTAATTAAAGTACTATGCGTTCCCCTAAAAATTCAGATAACGGCGATTGTAGCCTATAATAGGTACCTATAATATAATATATATAAGCAACAACTTTTTAGGTGCAAAGTGCGCAGTGATGGCATCGACCAAGGGATGGTAATGGAAGCAGAGGGTGATTCAACAGAAAAGGTTGATGCAAAACGAAAGGTGTTTTATGTGCCTATAAATCTCTAGGCGGGGGCTTACAGTTGCAATTAGCGATTCCTTGAGCTAGCCCGTACAGCGCATGGTTGCCAACAAAACGCCAGTACGAATATTATTATATATGTATATATACATACTATATTATAATATATATAGGTAGGTGAGGTGTCCAGTTTTAAGCGGTCTCGCGAAGACGTATGGTGTAAGTCAGGTCGCACATAAATTCTCTAACCGAGGAATCGGTGGCACTACGAAGTACGGAGGATTTATTCGGTTTGATTTTCAGGCGGTCCGAAATAAAATCGGCCATTACCGCTTCCGCGGTAAAAGACTGGCTGCGAACTGCAGGCTTGGTCACCGCACGAGAAAAATTGCTTTTTATCGGATTTTCCTCAGTTTCTGGGCCAGCCTCTAATACTTCTATATAAACCCTTTTTAGACTTTTCTAGTTCTACATACTATCCGTGATATGATTTTCGTCAAATTTAAATCTGTTAATCTAACAGGTATAAGTATATAATAAGACAGAGCATGTTAGTAAAATAAACAGTTACCTATGCTTAACGCTGGACAGTATTGTATTATTCATTGCTGTCGTTACTCGTTATGATGTTATGGTTATGCTTATGACTTATGACTTATTAAAAACAATAATAGAAGATAAAAATCTAAACCTGATTAAGACGTAAATGTGCGATTTAAAATTCCAAATTCTAATTTTTGAGCGATTTAGAACAGTATTAAAACATAGCTACCTAAGGAATAACTTAAAAGATTATATATAATTTGGATTTTTTTTTAACATAACTATGTAAAACCCTAATGTGTTTGTCATGTCTGTATGTCCATCTTTACAATATTCATTACCATGGTTACCCCAGCACTGCCATGTTTGATACCAAAATTATCCAGTATTATGTAGTTTATTTTATACAATTTTGTACACCTCCACTATCACGAGAAAACGGTAATCGGAATCACGGTAACGTTACTCCAGCTCGGAGATGCGGAAAACGTGTTTTTTTTTTATTCGGAGAGGTGTACAAAATTTTATTTTGGTTGAACAATATTGCACAAAATAAAGTAGGTACATGATATTGGATAATTTAGGTATTAATTTTCTAACTTGGCAGTGCTGAGGTAACGGACCTATGGTTACCATATAAATACTTCAATTGTGATGAATCAGTTATACTTATTTATTAGTATTTATATTCATTCATTACTACGCTTTATTTTAGCTCATTATTTTATTACAACTCACTATCTATTACTCTACATTATGTTCTTTCATAACGTAAAAATCTGGAAAACTATCACCATATTACAAAAAGTGTTTCTTTCAAAACTTTAAAACAAGTAGGTAATTGTTAAATTATTAACATATATCTGAGTACCTACCTATGTATAAGTAATTAAATTCTTAAATGCCTTTTAAGGTGCAATTTAATTAATATGAAATATCAAATGAAGAATAGTATACTTTTTTTTTACTCTTGCGATATCAAGACAAATTATATTTTTTAATTGTTTTATAAATTAGTAAGGTCAACAAAAACTTAAAATAAAATTGCTTCAAGATATAAATTTTATTATACAATTTATCTACTCATACCTATTTATAATATATATATATATATATATATATATATATATTTGGTAAATAATTCATTTCTATTTGGTGCTCATTTTTAAACTCATTTGAACATCGTCCAAGAGTTCTCTATAGTGTTGAGTTATAGTATAATTTAGGTGTTATTTACCCATAAATAATACTTAGGATTATCTTTATACATCTTTCATACCATTACGAACTATTTTTAACACAGTAAAGTTATTTTTGTTTAGATTCTAAGGGGAGCGTTTTAGATTAGTACCTATTGTTTTTGCAATAATATGTGTTTTTTAAGTGTTTTAAATTTGCTGGTAGTTTCTGGAAGCAAATTAGAGTCGGTAATTAAAGATGGTACATTGAGGGATCAAAAATAAAAATTCCTAATTCTTATCAAGTTATCAGAGAAAATATACCCTACTTATATCACAGAAAAACCCAAATATTTATGAAACATCAGTTTTTGACAAAATCAACTTTTTGTAACTAAATACAAGATATTACATTTATCTAGAAATTATATATATTTTAAAATGTATTGTCTGTTTTAATGCTATTTAAAGATATTTTTTTTTAGTTTTTTATGGGTTTTTTTTTATTAAATTTATGCTAAAAACATTATTGTTTTTATAATATATATAAGTTATAGTAAGAAAATTATGTGCAACGATCTTCGTAACTTTTCTTACAGTAATAAAAAAAAATAAAAAAACTATATTACTTTTTTTAATAAGAGTTTAAAATTCATATTCAGACGTAGGTAATTGGATATTCAATGTATAATAACAAATTATCCTTAACAAATGTTTGCTATTTTCCTATAATTCAAAAAATTCTTATCGTAAAAACTTGGAACGGAATATAATGTGAAAGTCAAAATATTTAGACTTATTTTAAGAATTTTATAGCAAGAATTTATTCACACCACCATAAGGTTACACGATATTGGTTTATAAGTTCATAACAAAAATATTATAATACTATATCATAGGCATGCAATGTGTTGGGGAAAAATAGTTTACTCCGTCGAAACATAAATTATAAAATACCCTTAGAAAAATAAAGGCTAAGGCTATGCTCAGAACAGTTTTATCATGTTATGAATTACCATTGAATTTAAATTTCACAAATATATAACAGTGACCTAGTCATTGACGAGGTACACTCAAAATTCAAAATCTATTTTACAGCGGAGCGACTTCACCTGGTTAGACCATGGATAATATTATGAGCACGTTAAAAAAACATTCAAAAATATAATTTAAAAAATTGTACCAAAAGATCCTTAACGACTTAAGGCTTATCTTTTTCCTGGTTAATGGACCTCTAGATGTAATATGACTTAAACCTATTACCTATAGCAAAGTTATAGGTCAAAATTTGTTCAAACACATTGATGGACTGACGAGTAATAAACTAATTGAGATTACCAATGTGCTAGGGTAATAATAAATCGTGATAAAATCTAATCAGTAATCACTAGGTAACACTTTATAACCTATGTTATAAATCGAATATAATAACGGTAATATCAAGTAATCAAAACGTAAATAATGTTTAACATTGGCACTTGGTCTTTTTGGAATAATACACTGTACTAGGACGTGGGCACACACACGAGCTTGCTAAAGTTCAAAGATCGATTCCTGCCGACTGAACGTGTCGCTACGTAGGATCAAGGATGAACGTCGACGACCGCGACGGTATTGTCGAGTTACTATCGGCCCCACGTCTATAATCTGCAGGCGTAGAGTCTACACAGTACATGCAATACAATTCCAGATAATACTTACAGACGATTTATGAACGACAGAAGTTTGCGAACAGATCTCATGCTTACATAGGCACATAGATAAATAATAATAAAGTCGTTGATTTCTCTTTGGGATAGGCAAGTCGTAAGTAGACCTATCCGTCTAATCGCGACGGATCACGAAGCGGTTTTATATTAGTTAAAGCGCCAACATAATATCGAGTTATCACGTGTCTTGCCGGTGCAATAACGATAATATAATGCACAGAAACGTTGCCGTTTAAAACGCGATGCGAACGACGAACATTAATGTTACGACTACCATAGCAATAATAATAATAATACGACTACTATTATATTATTATTACGGTCTCGCGACAAGTGGTCGATTTGTCTCGTCTCCGCCGTCGCCGGACACGGTAATTATTATCCCGCGCCGGCACACCGAACTGGTCTAGGTCGGCGGCGGCGGCGGGCACGCGCTCGCGTTCGTCAAACCGCCTCAGTCCGTCGATTGTTCATTCAACACAACACCACCGTCCACCGCGTGCGTGTACGATCCGTTTTTATTGTTGTTATATCGTCGGACACGCACACATATGTAATATTATTATACATACTCGATGGCAAAAATAAATACTTCTACCACTCGGGGCCGTGGTCAGGCACTTACGTCTTATATAGGTGTATAATAATGTATAAATATATACGTGAGCAGGTAAACTGCGCACGGTATACAACGACGATGACAAATGCTATGAAATAAGTTTTTTCTCCATACTTATAAATACTTCATTTTTCCCTATTGGTTTTTACTATTCCGGAGTGTAATAATATACCGGTGCCCGGATTCCGGTGCTGCCGGGACCAGATACCACGCGGTTTTTGAATGTTATAATATTATAATACACGCACGGTCCTCTGAAAGTTGCACTCGACCGCATTTTAACGTCGTCGTCGAAAATGTACAATATTATTATTATTGTATCGCGATACTTCGAAACTATAATACTGTTATAACGATTAATGACGTCGGCGGTGTTTTTCGTATCTCGAAGACCGCCGATTTAAACATGAACCTGTAGCTGTCGGGTTTTGGGTGTTTAACTCCCCTCCCCCCCACCACCATTATTTAAATACGAAAACTGTAAGAAACTTGGTTCGATTTATACTAAACTCCCCTTCGCGGGCCATAATTCTGGCTACGCCATTAGCAGCAAGTATAATACTTGTAGAATGATCATTAGGTACAATATAGTATTTTTCATATAATATGTGCTTAACACCTTGGACGTTTGAAACCAAATATTGTAAAGGCACATTCACAATGAGACGTGAAATTATGTATCCTTCTTCTGGCAATACATTAGAAAACGAATAAAAATGAAAACAAAATTGTTTGTATTAAATAAAATAAAAATCATATTGTTCTTATACAAAGCTAGGTGTCAGGTTACGAATATAGTCTCATGTCAAGTTTTTAGCCAACATCAATTTTGTTTAAAGACAACTTATGTGTTCACAGGTTATATAGTCATGAACGTTTTAAGACGTTCACGTTACCAACCTACAAGTTGAATGTATATTTTAAACTCAAACCTTTCGATACAGCTCGATTTCGTGAGGCCCTTTTTTTTAAAAAAACCGGTGAAAAGTATATTATAAGGTATCGAACCATACGGTTTAAATCTCTAGGTATAGGCTCAGAAAATAAAATCACATACCGGTATTATATAGTTCAGTCGGCAATTTTTGTCGACTCTGCGTCTTCGGCGAAACGGCTGCCGCCTGAAACTAGTTCGATTTTCGGTAGACGGCGGTTTTTCTCTACACGGAACGTATATCGAACACTTTTCGCTATTTATCGGCCACGTTGACAAAAAAAAAAAGAAAAAACGCACTTACACGACAATCGTCCGGTTTCCGTAGACTTTATCGCGCGCACTCTATACCTGACACATTCGACCCGATGGAAACGAACGAACTGATTGGGTGCAACAACACTGCAAGTGTGCAACTGTCTACCGATTACTGTTCGGTTGAAGGGCCAAGGCGATTAGCCGCCAGTGATCTACGACATGGGTTTTTCCCGGCAACGATGGCGGCGACCGGAAGTATTTCCAAGAATTGTTTTCACAAAATTACAACGATCGACGTTTGGCCAAGATTCGGACGATTATTATCGTGCTTGCCAGTGTTCTCGACCATATTATTATATCTATATTTTTTTTCTCTTTAACTGTATACACTGAAGTCGTGGTACGAACCGTACGGTCTCCTTGACGAGTTAAATATCTTGGAAAAAATTAATAATATTTGAAATAGAGATAAAATTCGATAGGGGTAAAATTAAAATAAAATCAAATCGAACCGTTTACATATTATTATATAATATAAACTGAACCATAATAATATTATATAATACCCGTATAATTGTATAATAATATATAAACATGTTATTTTTAATTTTATCATTCTACGAAAATATCAGATATTTATATTAATTTACCGCCGTATAATAATCGTATGTCTACTTTTATAACCATTTTCACTTCTGAATGGTCCTACACGGTTACACTCCTAGTACTACTGTCTACTGCTAATTTGTAATACGTTTATAAGACATTAAAATAGTATATTATAATATTATTTGATTATTCGTCAAATTAAACACCTCAATATTCAGTGGTACGATGAAAGCATTATTTATCACAGTTACCCGTTGGCTTTAACATGCATATTATACATTTTGTCGTACATAAAATATCCTGATCGTTACATAACGACCGTCAGCCTACAATTTCATTTATTTATCGGGTCTTCAAATCCTCACAGAGGACGTTATCGAATGCGTAAAAACGCACGTCAATACCCACCAACATACCTATAATATTGCGTTCTACAGATGAAAAGGGTATGAAACGCCCACGCGTTGCTAACAGTGCAATTTTATTCTTTCTGTCGTATAAACATTTGAGTAAATGCTATAAAATATATTATATTATACGTTTTTCTCTGAAAACTATGACGTATCGACTTCTCAACCGCAATATAGTCGTGCAAATTCATGGTATTATAATAATAGCGTCTCATTATTTTCGATTTTTTTTTTCAAGTTCCGCGGGGGAGAGGGTGAGGGGGGGGGCATCGTATAGAGTACGCGAGCGTGGTAATATATTATATTATTATATTCTCCACCGAACGCCATTTGGACCGGAGTTGCGCATCGTGTGTACAGTGAGAGGTTTTCGCGGTTTATTATATACACGTTTATAATTGAGATTCATGCGAATCTCGCGAACGCGGTTTTTACGACCGGGTTTCCTGCTCGAAAATCGGTAACTGGAAACGTCGAAAGAAATATCGTTCGGTCTCGCCTTTATCGCCATCTTATGCTCGTTCCTAATTTATTGTATCGGACCGAGCTTCGCCGAATACAGTCTAGTGGTACCTTATACGCCATTCACCGCGCGCCGCAGCCGTCCGCCAGCCGCGGCGAAAAACCCTCTCGCAAAACAATACTTTTCGCCCGCCGCCGCCGCCGACAGGATAAAAATGCTCGGGGTTTTTATTATCATCGTTATTGTCATTATTATTACCGCGCCATTGTCACGAGACGTTTCGCGACGACGTTTTTTTGTGTTTGTATACTGTACATATTATTATTGCACCAATAAATATCGTAATATTCGTAAGCCACACGTATATTACGTGTTTACAGAGAAAATCATTATCTATTTTCACCCCGGTGCATCAGACAATGGTTTTTGAAAACGGAATCGTTCGGAGGGAGGTAGGAAAATAACAAACGTTTCCGCATCATATATTATTTATGCCACTGTGCCACTCCTGCAGTTGGTCGAGTTTCACGCGCGGATGCGTGAATTATATATATATATATTTATTTATTTATATAAGTGCTTACATCTATTTACATACCTATATTCAATATGGGACTTAAAAACTTGACGATGCGATTTTTGTCACACCGCAGTTAGATTAGAGTCGATTTATACAGTATACCTGCACACAAATGTGTCGAGTTTCTGAATATGACAATAATATAATATTTTACTGATGAAGGGCACAAATATAAAATAATACATTTTAACTAAATATTTTTCTTAAAACCTTGAGAAAAATTTATAAAAAAAAAATCATTGAGTTGAATAATTTGACAAAGTACCTACCTATTCATTTTTTTTTTCGTCTTAGAAGCATATGGTATATATTTAATATAGTGTGTAGAATACCAATACCGTATGGAAACACCATTAAGCGGCTGTGATTTATTTCTAAATGAATACGCAAGTGTCTATTTTTTGTTAAGTTTTATGTTAAGAAATTACAATTATGACACAAACTGTCGAAGTATAATATATTAAGATAATATCTTAATAGGTATAGTAATATTATAAGTGAAACAAAAATACAAATATTTCTTAGTATTGATAGTATAAATATGACTTTACAATATAATATGTAACATAAATACTGTTTGCATTGTGAAATCGTGTTTTTTTTAGATTTTATGTCACAGGCGAAAATAAATATCTGCTTTTGATCCCAAATTGTAGGTATACCGTGTAATTTAATTTTTTTTCTCTACCGAACGCAGTTCAATGGATACAACTGATACAAATATTTTCGGTTAGCAGAACTAATCGCTACTGAAAACAAGATCATAATATAAATCATTGGTATTTCTAAATATTGACACAATAAGTATCAATATTTGTCCTTGAGTAATAAAACCAAATTTCACGGTTTTCATTTGTGTCCTTTTTTATTTAAAAGTGCGTATAAAATAAATACCAAAACTAAATAAAATCCTTGTTGTATTACCTGAGTGAACCTGTTGAATTACAAATTTAATTACAATAAAATTTCTGATTTATATCATCCTACTAAGTAAGTGTGTGAGATTTTTTAATACATCATATTATTACGTGTAATGTTATTCATAGAAAACGAAATTCACCTAAATCCTAAATCATATTAATTATTGTGGATACCCTATACACCACATTTTACAGTATACGATTTATCATATAGGAAACCCTGCACTTAATAATTAAATACTAATACTATAATATCATATAGTTGCAATGTACGAGCGATGTACCTGTGTAGATTAAAAACAATAAAATGTAATCCCTTATGGTTTGTTTTGTACCATTTGTACCAACAACTGTGTTATAATATTACATAATATTGTATATTATAATATTATACGTGGTGATTCTTTCAACAAAGAATAAATCTTGGAAATGTTTGTAGGTACTTATTCAAATTTAACTCTTAACTAGAAAAATCTGACATACAAATACTTACACGATTCTACCATATTTTATAAATTACTTTTATTTTTTTCACATTTACGGATTTTAGTACTATTCATTTTTTATTTTTTAATAAGTCGTTTTAAAATAAATTTTAAATTTAATACAGAAGGTCATATTATTAATATTATTAATGTATTATGTGATAATTTAACTTGTTAATGTAAAACTGTGTATACCTATATAATTAATTTAATCACTATTATATTATATAAAAATGATTAAATTAATTGAAAGTATATCGACCATTTTTATTGCACGTTTATAAGACAGCGATTTACATTTAATTTATTTCATATTTGATTTATTAATAACAATAGAATTTCAATGATTCAGAGACAGATAGTGCCCAATTACTTTTGGTTATCAAAAATTCGATGTAGTTATTATTGAGTTATTACTGATGCGATTCCACAACACTGTTAGGATTACTATGCTATTTAATAGTACATTTATTAATTATAAAAAATAAATAAATACTATTATATTATATTTAACTTTATTAATGTTTTTAAATATAATTAGATATTTAGAAATCATTTACATGTAATTGAAACCAATTTTAATTTTTAATTAATGACATGATTCAGTTGTTTTTATTTAATTAATACAGTAGACGTTGAAAACGATTTTTATATCATAATATTATAATCGTTCAAATGTCAAATTAATGTTCAATAAAAATAATTTAAAATATGATAAAATATTCACTCAGACGCTGTACAGAACTTACTATGCAATTATAATAAAAATATCTTGTAGAAGTCATATGATATATTTCAATCAAAAATATTTTATAATAATATGATTTTTAACAAAAATAAAAACTACAACTTAAAGAACCTTCGATTTGAAATCCCTTTAATATTGTAGACGGAACAAATAAAACGATCAGAAATTCATGATTTACAAATGGTGGAGATATCATAGAAATTGTATCCCATGAAATTATATATTACACAGTATCTACATTCTACAACAATAATAATTGCATTCTATATAGTACATTAAGACACTTTGGTAAACGATAAAACTATATTCAATAACTTTCGAATAGGTATTATAAGGGTAAGTACTAATCTATTATATACAAGAGTATGTCGTCCTTGGTGTGCGTAAGTTTTTTAATTTGCTTAGTGCTAAACAATCAAACCTGTATAAAACCTAAACAGGTCGATCATTGCAAGTACCTACCTATATATTTCAACAAGTCACATAGTATTATTGATAATTAATGATAGTGACAAGGTTTGAATTTTAATCTAGTATTTCTTCATGTGCTACAGCGTATTTAAACATACCGATATGATAATTTATGATACCTTCACATTTTTTATATTGAACAAAGCAAAAAAATGTAGGTATATAGGTTAGGTCGAGTTAGGATGAGTTTTATTTTTATTTTTTTATCTTTTTTCTGGTCGCAAATTAAATCTAGTTGATACTTAATTGGGTACAAAATAGAAAAAAATCCCAATTTAAAATTAACAGGAAAAAAGGAAAATCGAGAATTTTTTGTAATTCACAAATTAATAATAACAGAAACTTGAATTTTTCATTGAATATATCAATCAATTTACATTTGAATTTTCTAGGTATAATATTAACATATATATTATCAAAATATTTTGACTCTATTTTAATTTTGTTCGAATAAAAAAATTCGATCAAAAAGCCATATATATTTATGAAGGAATGAAGTTCAAATTTTGACTAAATTGTATATTTAAACATATAATATCAAACAACACCCTCAAACAATTTGTGTTTTTTGTTATTATTTGAATTTTATTGATCTTAGAAAATATAGAAACATTCCACTAATCATTGTTACTTATAAATTATAATGTTCTAGGTAATACTATATAGGTACATTTAGGTTTTCAAAATACTTAGATTCTTTAAGCTATTTATTCATACTGTAGTTTACGGTACTTCGATATTGACTTATATAAGTTTACAACAGCTAGTAATATTATATGAAATAATAATATAACATTATTATGTAATATATTATGCAATTTTTTTCAGCAAAATTTAGTATAACGTACCGAATAACTATAATAAACAAATTACTAATAGCTAAATAAATATAATATAAAATATCTTTAGAAATATATAGGCTGACTAAATGTCTTTGAATCGTTTTTCGTATAACACAATGATTTATCATTGAACTCAAATTTAACACGTCCATTCAGTGACCTTCTCAATGACGATTAGTATACGAGTATACACCTACGTTATAGAGCGACTTTCCTGGTTATTTTCTACGTTTTACAACATTAGGTACTCATTATTTATTTCATCTGTACCATTGTCTTTACATTTATAATAATTGTAAGTGTAATTTTTTGTCATACTTATAATTAATAAGATCAGACAACACGCATAATATAAGTGTAGATTATATAATATAGACGATCTTAAAATCAGTGTAGGACGTAGGTACATGAATATTATGTTGATGGAAAATACCATAAATCATAATTTACATATAATCATGTTTTACAAGTTTAAATATTTTGTAATTCATACTTTTCAATGGAACTTATTTAACAATAACCTTGATTATTATTATACATATAACATAGGAATATAATTATTATTATTTCAAAAATAAATGTATACTTATTTTTTAATTGTATACAAATTTAAAGCTATACCTCTACCTATAGAATTAATTTATTCAAACATTATACATTTGTTAGAATACTGAGATTGAGATTCCTTTATGTAGTTGACATCCAAAATAATTGTTTGCCTAAACATTGCATGCGCTTACAACAATTTTAATTATTGATCTAAAATATATGCATAATAAGCATTAATTTAATTCATAATTTTATATTCATTAAAAATAAATAAATAAATGTTTTCTGTTCATTTATTTTCAGCCTTAATCCGTGCATCTTCGATTTTTGTAATACTTATAATACCTACCTAGTATAAATATACCTTCATAATATACACTACGATCCGTTTTAATGTTACATAGCCGATTTCAAACGCCATATATTCAGAACGATGTATTGACCCCAACAATAATTACCGACGTGTCACGGCAAAAAAAAAGAATGATGTGATAGCGGTATCATATTATTATATACGCGTATACCTACCTGCTTAAGCGAGTACTTTGGATGCGACTCTCGTGCGTGAACGTTGGCAGGAATTCTTTCTCCGTATAATATAATGCGGTGCAAATAACACCGGCGCCGGAAGGGGTGTCGCGGGCGGAAGGGCGGTCGGGTGAAAGAAGATAGATAACACGACTCCCGGAACACAACGGGCTCCTTGAATATTTCGAATGCAATCCGGTAGTTTATCATTTCTAGGAGGGGACGGGTGTGGCATATAGATGATAAAAAAAAATAAATAAAAAAGTAAAATAAAAAATTGGTAGAGGCGCCCCGGTTTTTCTCCGCTGCATTGTCGGGGATGGGCGAATAAATCTCCAGGATCAAAAACGCGCTTGCGCTGCCCGGCGACGACCCGAACGTGATAAAGTGCCCCGAAGGCTTTTATTTTATCTTAAATTTCTCGAGACGCAGTTTCTCTCTTTCTTTGAGCGTATAATATATATTTATATACACACACACACAACAGCTAGTGGTGGTATACATATATACACGCTGCAGCGCACGTCCGCTCTTGTCCTCTACCCGTCTTTCTCAATGTACCACCCCCTCACGCGTTGTCCCGTCCATCTATCTTTTACTCGAATTCTTTCTATCTCTGTGTTTATTTATAATACACGACGGCTGCAGCGGCGAGAGGACTATAGGGGTAAAAATGGCTCTACCCGTTTGTCTGGGCTGTCTGTACTGGCTGGCCACCGGTTTTTATATTGTTTTATTGCCCCCCGATACAGTAACGATCCCTTTGGTCCTCTTCGTAGGAAAAAAAAACAAGTAGGAAAAGAGACGGAAGGGAAAAAATTATTGCGCACGGACACAGAGTTATGGAGGGCAATTTCGGATGCGTCCGAGTTCCGGTGTAGGACGACCTCTGCGTTCGCGTAACCCTGCAGCTGTATATGGACCTTTTTAGGCTCTCGATTTAATATTTATGTGCTCTGTTGGCAGATTTGTGTTGGTGAATGTCCGTTTTATCCCGAGCCCTATTGTATATGGTATGTCTTTTACGTGATGAAGTTTATACAAATAATATACCACTGCGGAATTTAATATTTATTTGACAGTACAACTGCACAACCATAGTATATTTGCGAGTGATCACGTTGACAGGTGATGCATCATTTCATTTTAAACACATACCTAATAATATATTACGATAAATTGTATAATAACATTGTGTTGCCGTAATATTTATATTATAAACGATATTATATCTATATGGTAGGTAGAATAAAAAAAAACTAAAAGTAATAACTATTTTTATCCTAAATATTTATTTTAAAATAATGTACTTTTTTTTCAAAGCTGTGAGTTATTGGTGTGGAAAAACATAAACTATAACATTGAATTTTGTTTAATAATATTTTTATTATCAATAAGGAATTCGTAAAACATTTAATTTAAGTCCAAGTAATCCGATATTAAATTTGAAAGTTTACACTTTAGAAACTTTTAGTGGTCTTTTTTTTAAAAATATTATCTATTTATTAGTCGAGGAAAACGTTGTTATTGATATTATTCAATAAATATATTAAATAAAATAATATCAATTATACTTAGTACCTAAATGTATATAATATTAAGTCTGTGCTATTTACACATTTTTATAAGTTGATTATATATACAAATAATAAATAAAATTGTATTATTTTGTTTTTAATTATTATTAATAATATTATTGCATAATTGTTCATTGGATTTTATATAATATTTATTGTGCACAATATACATGTATTCAGAACTCCAAGAGATCATCAAAAGACCAATCAATAAATAATATCTAAAAAACATAGTACATACAGATACCCAGGAACCTATGGCTTTGTTTTTTTAAATCTAATGATTACAATTTAAAGGTGCATCAAATCGCTATGAATATACCTATGAATTCAATAAAATGTATTGATTATAAATTCCGTAATACTTATTATATTGGTTATGAAATATAATTTCTATTCCATGTATATTGTATAGGTACTGTAGTATGATGAACATTGTGTCAACGTAAATTATATTTCAGTAACTTAAATGCGTTCTATTATAATAATAACAAATAAATATAGATAGAGTTGAGTGTATACTCATCTTGTGAAACAATATTATTATGCCACAATAATTTTTTTTAAAAACTACAGCAGTACAATCCCGCGGTATAATTTAAATAATCTATACGGACGTTTCATACATTAGACGCATACGAATTACATCGGCGTGTTCCAAATCGTTTTAGACCCACTCTACTGCGGATGGTGCTTGGCATGAATAAATGTACAAAAGTGGTAATAAATTAAGATTTATTTCTCCGAGCCATAAAATATACACTTCGTTTAATCCTGCAGCAGGTATCTTTACGCCGCGGCGATTGTATCGATTTTAAAATATTATTTGACTTTCTATGCGGTTTGTAACGCATTAAAAAGCTCGGATAAAATATTACTATCAATGCCGGGGAAAAAAAAAATAATGTACGAAATAACTTCTTTTCACATGAGCACGGCGTTATAATATAACCACGGTTGGGGCGGAGGATTTATTCGGCAGAAGATCTATCGCCTGATGTCTATATACTATAATATAATGTGCACCTATTATAGCACCGCACGGTGTTATAATATTAAGTTCCCAACCTCATTCGACTCCCCTAAGGCATCCAGCTGAAGTATTTTCAAAAAAATCTGGATGCACCCGTTCGTATTTATATTTTATAATTTAGGCTTACTTTTGCTATCGGTACCTAACCCCAATAGAAACAGGCTATACTATTCCAGATAATCATTTTCTGTTTTTAAATTATGGAAAATACGTATGTACGATTGATTTATATTTGAAATAATTCCACGGCACAGTGAATTCAAGTTCACAGCCCCGTGGTTTGGGAACCTCTAAGAAGACGCTACCCGCATGCGTTTGTTGTCTCCGTGTTACAAACGGTACGTTAGGTTAGGTTAGTCCACTAGTTTCAATAGTCGCTATTTTGAATAGCGTGTCGTTAGTCTTGATATTATAATAGTGTGAATTTACCTATCGTCAAACTCTAAAGTAAGAACGTTTTCCGTGCTTAAGCGTCGGCGATTTTTTGATATTTTCACTTTCAAGCAAGTTATAATGGGTATGTGAGATATCACCAATTAAAAATGCTCATATTATTATTATCGCGCTTGAAAATTAAAATATCGAATAAAAGCCGACGCACGGATTATGTTCTCCCTTAAAAGTCAAAATAATCAAATATATTCACTCTAATATAAAATCTATAACATCACATTATTGAAACCGCAGTGAACGAAAATTTGCCATGTCGTGTGTGTGAGACGGAGACGACAAATGCATATTTGTATAGAGTCCTCTCAATGTAAAGCTTGTCATACACGTACGCCTATTGCGGCGATCAATTACCTAACCCAACCAACCGTATGATAAATGCGTATTTCTGCCTGGATAATAATATATCGCGAGTAAAATATTATTATAAAACCGATCCGCGATTTTTTTCCCCCGTTTTTCCCGGTTCGGTCGTCTATCTATATAATAATAATATCATATCGTATATTATATATGATATATATATATATCATGTGCGGCGTGTATCTGCGGGATTTTCGGTGGAAATGTAATTATTATTATTTCCCGTTGACGGGCTTTGCCGATAAGAGGATAAAGGTCATTGGGCGTCGCGGCGACAGCGGACACGGGAAGTCGGCAAACAGCGGCGGCGGGGAAGAAAAGAAACCCATAAATAAATACGAGGAAAAAAGCCAAACTGGAATCAAGATGAAGGGCAGAGAGCCGGCGAAACGTGGCCCGGTCCAATATATCAGCGCCTGCAATGCGGGATTTCAAAGCCTAGTTGATTTATATCGCAAAAGTTGAACTTTTCGAACAGGACTTTCGATATATCTTCCAGGGCTTTTTTTTTTATGTTTTTCGCTCTGTTCGGTTACGATACGATGCTTATTTATATAATATATATATATATATTATGTTTATAATAATAATACAACGAGTGCAGCCGATAACGCCGCTGCAGACGAGACGCGACGCGCACGCGCTTACCGTGCAGTTGTACGCTTATGTTACTAGTAACAAATTATTAGTAATAATGTATTGTCGTCATTGTATACGCAGATGTTGCATCTGCTAAATCTTAGACGAGTTTCCGTTTAAATTTTAGAACGTAGGTATGAAATACGATATGATACAGCATTTAGTGTGGTTGTCGTGCGACGTGTAGGTATATATATAGGTACTGTAGTCGAAAAAAAAATATCGTGCATCAATATTTGTATACGCTCGATTTGTAATCACATGTTTATGTATTATTATTATAATTCTAGAACAAGAATTTATTTGCAATCTCATTTTTTTTCGACCGATCATAATAATTATTATATACCTAGTACGGAAGAAAATATGTAAGTTGTAATGTACCTAGAAACTATATACGACTATACCTCTGTTGGAAGTTCGTTTTCGTGACATTAAAAATTCCTATACAACATAGAAGTACCTAGGTATGTTACAATGGTTTTAATATAATTTACAAGGTTACAAATTACAACTACGAAATACCATCTGGTACGTAAGTTAAAATCTCATTTTAAACTTAGAAAAATCGGGACACAATAAAATATATAATTATTACCACACTATTAAAACATTTTTTTTCCTAATAATGTATTTATGATAACTGCTGACTAGCTATTCAAATGATCATAGTCGACCCACCATATGCATGCATTGAGGAAAATATATTAAGAAGACGTCACACTTATATATTTGTGATATCCGTCTTACGAGTGCGTAACATACCAAATTTACGCTCAGTAGACACTTTTAGCTCCGCTAGTTTAAAAAAATAGAGTGAATTGACCTATTATAAAACTTAATGGTAAGAACATTATCTGTGTTCGTGAGTTGGGTTTTTACGATAATTTATCTTTTAAGTGAGTTATAAGCATTTTTAATTTACGCTATATATTAGATAGGTACGCATAACTTGCTAAACAAATTGAATTATTGTAAAAAAATCAACTTACGAACACAGACAACGATCTTACCACCAAGTTTCATAATAGGCTGACGAATCATGTTTTTTTTTAATAATATGGTTTAAACATTATTATACTTTAAATTTAAATTGATTAAGTTATAAGTCGAAAATTATTATATTATAATACCTACAAGTTTTGACTGCGTAAACATATAAAATTATGACAAACATCGGTCATCCTATCCATTAGGATATAAAAAGTATACGAATCTCTGCATCACAATAATATGCGTACGCATGTATATGTATACACGTGTATAATATGAGTATTTGTATTTTTTTTCAAACGAGTTTGAAATTATATCATCAAAATCGGAATCGGTTTCGTCGGGATTACGAATACACCAATTCAAATAGTAATTTTTCATTTTTTTCGATTGGAATATACCGAAATAGTAATTCATACACCCGTTAAGCCGACCACCGTGATTAATCGAGTTGGATTTCTTGCGGTCTTAATTTCGGCCGTTTATGACAATAAATCATAACGGCCGTGTAACTTGTTCAACACTTTGTGTCCCTTGCATCCATCGTCTTTCACACACGGCTGACTATTATAATTCACTCTAAATCGTTACTATTTTAGAATATATCATCTAATTAGAAACTGGTTTTTTTTTATTATTATTAATGGCGACCGACGACGGTTACACTATTATAGCATAGCTACACTGGCACACAATAATATAATATATTGAGGGGTTCAACATTTATAGTTGATTTGAGATTATAGATAGATAGGTATAGTAATAGATATTATAGGAAAAAGGCAAAATATTTTTGGCACTACTATACGATATTTGTTCTATTGGATACATTTTGTCGGTCAGTTTGTACAAGTTAGCCTACTATACAGTATAATATACAATTTGTCCTGGAAGCCAGTTGAAATGCGAAAACCCGTAATTTTAAAATGAATAATTCATTAAAAGTATAAGCAACCGACCGAAAACAAAACACAGAGATGCACCATCAATAAAATTTCAAATGCGCCACTCCGATGAACCGTAAACTATGTCGTACAATGTACATCGATAAAATTAATGCGCGATTCGAAAATGTTTTCGACGGGACAGCATAATCGGAAAACTACAAATGAATGTATACAAGTATAAAATTGTACAAAGATATTGAATTATTATAAAGTGTGTAATATAATTTCAATATTATAATATATTTAGTTAATTTTTCATTCAACTATCTTTAAACGTCATAATTCCAAATAGGTTTTTTTTTATTTACCAATTACCAAACGATACGATGATAAAAAAAAAAAAATAAAAAAATAAAATGTATCTCTAGGTATTATAATATATATTTTTACATTTTTCTATACAGAAGGTTGAAATACATAATACCCAAATTCATTGTTTCTTATTTGGTAAAAAAAAGACTAAAAACAAAAGATTTGTGTACCTACTACCTACGTTTTTATACACGCCAATCGTTTTCTGTTATAAAATAAAATTATTTCAACTGATACACAATTACCAATTTTAAATTATTGAACATTTTAATTTGTGCTGAAATTAATACTAAATTAAAACTAAAAAATCTCTGAAGTATTTGTGAATTTTTCAAAGTTATGAAACTATAAAAATTAATTTTTAAGTTATTTGGAAGTTTTGTGAACTAAAAATTAGCTGCCTATTATATAATACGATATATCAACATAAAACTAATTTATTATGGTAATGATTTATAGGTAGATGGAATAAAGTAAATTATATAACATGTAGTGAAACACAACTCAATTTTATAGACACTTACTAAAAATCGAAAAATCGAAAAATAAAAATAAAAATTAAGAGATCGTAAAAACTGTGATTAAGTACTTTTAATATTTTTAAGTTATCCAAACAACTTCCGAGGAACCATGTATTAAACCTTTTTGACAGAGAAATATGAATGTTAACATAAAAATATACTATACAATTATTATACGTTCAGTTGCATAAACTATGTATTATTATGTAAATAGTTTATCGTATGGATAACAATATAATCGTCGACAATTCCGAAATTTTTATTCTCAGTTGGAATAATATTAACTATTATGAAGTGCGATTTAACTTTACTAGTCTACTAAATGAGTTTCTGAACATGTACGTACGCATACGAATAAACGCGATTCAAAGTTTATAATCCGAGAATTGTTAAATTTAAGTTTATTTATTAGTCAACGATTTATAGATTTTTTTTTTTTTTGCTATGCATACATTATTAAAATCTGAAAGTTAGGTTTTTTTTAGAGTCAACTACAATTGCTTTTAAATTTAATGACGCGCACACTTTAAATGTACTAACTAAGATTTATTCATTTTTAAGACACTCATTATTCATTATGCAATGGTGAATATATACAGAATAGAATAACATTTTTCTTCATGTTTTTTCTATAGAAAATTGCTTTTATAATGCTCATGTTCTACGCAAAGAACATGTTTCAAAACACACACAAATTATATGCAACTATAAGGAAAGATAAAACTGGAATAATAAAATATAAAAACAAAATCATGTTCTTTATCCAATCCATTAAACGGGTTTTAATTTGAAAATTAATAAATCTTTCGGATGATTTAAAACAAAAACGGTATGACTCTCTTTTTTCAAAATAAATGTTTAGAATTATTAATGTATAATATCAAAACATTATAGCACTATTCAAAACAAAGTACGATTCGATGTTTAGCGGTGCTATTTTATTATTGTATACGTGTTACGTATACATAAATGCTCTACAAATTATTCGGTATTAATGTAACGCGTTTAATTTCGCATAAAACTGTTGATATTCGCACACGTGTCCTGGGCACATGTAAACGCGCCCGAGGATGTTTTTTACGACCTATTCCAGAGGGGGGCGAATTGTTGTAAAACTAACCAAAACGGATGAGGGATTATACCATGAACTTTGGTTCCAATTTTACTTTCGGAGACACGGCGAGTAGGAAAAAAAGTAACACAGCATAAAAAGCTTTACGAGTATAAAATATAGCGCTCAACCAGAGGGGAAAAAAATATAATGCTCGAACGTTTTGTTGATAAACTTATAAGTAAACTCACTTTGCATTGTTACATGTTATTATATATATTATAATGTAAAGTTTTCTAGGAAAAGAAAAAATAAACATGTAAAGCAGGCACCAAACTTTTTAATATCCAAAAGTGTGTGAGTGTGTGGGTGTGTGGGTGTGTGTGGGTATATGTGAGTAAGGATCCCTCAAGGCTCTCGAAAACTCCGGTCATAAATAATCCCTTCAAAGTTGCGCGTTGCCATTGGGTCCCAATGTAACGATAACTCATTGTTATCTCTTGACCTGGGCCCGTCCACCATTATCATTCCTCTTTTCGGTCAGCCTCTGCGCTAACTTCAGCGAGAACTTGAGAGAAGTCTTATTATATACGAACGTTAATATTATTATTATTACTATTACTATTATTATCATCTCGGGGGGCTCTCTAGCCTGCGGAGGTTGTCCGTGACGATAATATTATGGTCTCTCTTCAAATCGAATCCCCAGAGATGAACGACACTTTCATTTCGTTGTATACCTATTACCGTATTGGTGTGGTATTATGGTGGTATAAAAATAATATTACTCCGTAGGTATATAATATGTAAATGTTTATATAAGGGGATGAAATATATTTTTGTACACGAAATTTCCCATAATAATTTACGATTCCCGTTTCCTGTCACTAACCATAAAAAATATATTCTTATTTAGTATTTTCTCAATTTTATCGATCTGTATCATTTAACACCTGTCATGACGGCTTTTTTTAAGTATAAACTATTATCCATCCATAAAAGCTATGTAATGTATATGTATGTGTATTTAAAAAACTATAAATTAATGGTATAGGTAAGAACTATAAGATAGAAATCTGTAGATACAGTTTCTGGTAGTTCTTCATCGTGATTGAAACTGTAAAGCTTAAAAATAAATTATATTAAGACACACTATTCATATGTCTATTTGTCATTCGAAAACGCTTTTTATAATTAACATAAAATTAGTTTCATATGATAATTTATAATATTTCAGTTGGTATACTAAATCGGGTCATTAAAAATTGTTTTTAAATTACACCATTCTGTTTTGACCAAGTAAACAACCTCGTCGTAAACAACTTCGTCTCTTATACACATTACACACAAGTGAAAATTATATAACTTAGGCTTTTACGACGTGCCCACTTTTTAAATTTCCCAACACAAATATTCAATAAAAAACATACATTAAACTGATGGCTGTGTATAGTAATAGGTAGTTATTCTCAGACTTGTTATGGGCACCTGCGTGTTCGCATACCTATTTTATATTTACCTACTATTTGACTCATACTCAGAAAGACATTAAATGTTTCATACATTTTTGTTCGCCGAGCAAAAAATTAATCACTCAAAAAATGTTTTTGTTAACATAATATTATGAAAATGCACGTTTTATTTTTTAATTATATCTCCCGCACACATGAAAAATATTCTAATAATAAAAATTATGCACAAATGCACAGTAGTATATATGCTGTACGTAGTAAAAAATTCGCAGGTACTTATCGGTTGTCTCAACTACCAACGATCTTCCGGTAAACTCAATTCCGTTATTTGTGACTTCTGTAGATTAACACTGCGTTATATTTTTTTAATGATAATTTTGTAATCTACGAGACAAAATATTATTAGTAGAGTTGCGACAAAGTCAATAAAGCGTAGTGAACCATTTATTATAAAAGTGATGTACAAATTCCAATAGATCTCTGTTTCCTGTAACTTGAAATTTCCACTAAAAATCTGGAATTTACGGCGAAAAGAAAAATTGCTTTGACTTTTCCCTAGAGAATTGACCACAGCATTTTGTCGAAGAAACGAGTGTGTGGATCACGGAAAACGGCATATCGACATGTCGAGGAAAACGTCATTTTGGAAATGTGATGTAAAATCCTGCAAAACAAAATGTAACTAAATAGGAACGTTTTTACCTATATATGTCTCTAAAGCAGGGAGTGGTTTGCCGGCATAGATAGTTTATTTATATTTAAAACTTTTGTTGAACTATTTATATTATAATGGTCTGACAGATAACGACATTTTCTTAAAATAATATACCCCGTTGTTCACCACAACTCGTGTGGTAGTCTCAATAACTATATTGAGTGAACAATCGAATGGGTAGGTACCGCTACGCAATACGTACATATGTATATAATAATTGTATAAATCGTATAATATGCATCTAAATAGGTAATACGCGTCGGTTGAAACTATTCGTTCATAGTCGTCTATAGAGGAAAACCGAGTAGGCGTCTGGTCCCGCCGTTGAATGTTATATGCGCGATGGTTTTAGAAATTGAATGTTTTCGCCGCCGGGACGTGTTTTTTTTTTTCTTGAAGTTTCGCCGTCGTCTGGTCGCGTATTATTGTTATTTTTAACGCGACCGAGACCGAACGTATATTATAATACGCGTATGCCGTACGTACGAAAACAACATCCGAACGTCCATTATAATATTATGTTATTGTGAAGAGGAGAGGACGCGTCGTCGGCGACGGAAACAAAAAGGGAAATGACAAAAAAAAAAAAACAGACCATGCCATGGGCCAGTATAATATAGCATAACGTGTATGCATATTGCATATATTATTTTATCATATACATTAATACCTATTTATAAATGTATTATACCGGGACTGCCAAAAATCCACGAAAAACTAGCCGCAGACTATTATACTTGCATACCTACTATACAATCTTTAATAGCGGAGGAAACGAACACTATATTAAAATATTACCTATATTATGAATTGTAATATATTTGAAGAAACAGTAAATACCTCACGGGTAATAATATAAGTATGCCTACTTATTATCTAGGTAGGCGTAAAGTTTACCGTATAGGCTCAGGACTCGGCAGAATATATTGACGTGTTGTCCGGTGAAACTTTTTGACGAAATGACCGACCTATGATGTTTGTCTATAAAAGAGTTCTAGAAATTGATTCTACACCTGTATGCATTCGTAAAACCTTAACTTAAAATCGCATCCAGAGATTGTGGTAGGCATATATATACCGCATGACAAGACAAATCTCGATCGCCTCATTTCAAAACAATTTAAGTTTAAGGGAGTAACGTAATAACCGTCTCTTGAAAAATAAATTAAATGTCGGTAGAAATCTTTCACTCTCCGTGACTCAGAACCCACGGTATTCGCATTAGATACCAATAATCTAAGCAGTTTATACGTAGGTTTGTGTCATTTATGATATTATGTTCGAGTAAAATACACACATACAAAATACATACTAATACTATACTATATGGGAAATCTCGACATAAATCTCGGGGCAGAGTCGCTGGCACGGTCGCCGCCGTCGCCGGAGCTGACGTGATTTCCCTTGCGCGATCGCTCATCCCGCGTGGTTATTTATTTTCGACTGGTGCCGCCGTGGCGCACGTGTGTGTGTGTGTGTGTGTGTGTGTGAGAGAGTATCTAGTATTTGAGTATGAGTGTGCGTGCGTGTGTGTGTGTGTGTGTCACGGCAACGTTCCAAGATTAATTGCGTGTCGACCGCCATGTCTTTTTTGCCTCAGCCATTAATTTATGGCTGAAAGAGGTGTGCGACGCTTGTGCGCGAGTATAATAATAATAATAATAATAATAAATACACACACACATATTTCTATATATAATATCAGCATAATAAACGTATATAAGTAATAAATATATATAAAATAATATATGATATGCGAGTCAGGAGTCTGTGTTACAGGTGGTGGTGTACCGTGTACCTACGATATAAGCGGTGACGATACGATGATATTATATATAATTATAATAATAATATTATTATTATAAATTTTTACTGCGCTCGTCGTGGACAAATATACCCTCCTCTAGCTGCAGTTGTAACAGCGGCGACTGCAGCTGGACCGTCCTCTAACAATGGGCTCACTGCAGCCGCCGTCGCCAAAAATTCGCAATCGCACCGGCACGAGGAGATGCACATAGATAATTTCTTTTCTACTCGTACCTATATATATTATTATCATCGGAAATCTCCTCGATTTCTCTGAAATGTACTCTAACGTTCGAGTCGCCCGATGAGAAAAATCTCGACGTTTCATTCCTCTGCAATACAGCGGGATAACGGTGCACCTACAAAGTGTATAGTAATATTTTAATAATAATTTTAATACAGTTCTTTTAAAAACAATATTTCTGGTCGGATTTTAAGTGACCGTAGGTAGCCAAGTGTCGCTCAGCAATATAAGATTGGTTTGGTCAGCAGGTATCTATAAAATAATATTATATTATTATGTTAGGGTCATGTGTGTGTGTCGGAGGAGGAAAATCACACACAGACGTTTGAATGTGTGTACTTTGTGTACATATATATTACATTATAAGGTACTTACACACATAATCGGTAAACCGATGCCAATAACCGATATGCATAACATAATATATTAATATACGAACGCAGCCACGCCCGTTTGCGGTTACGCGTCTTCGGCACACGCGACCGCCGCTGCAGCGATGGCGTGGCGGAAGATTATCCGGGCGCGGCTGCTGACGGCGAAACAATATAGGCAATACGTTAATATTATATTTTATATTTTAATATATTACGTCTCTTCGTATCAACCTATATTTTATGGAAAAACATTCACACCGGGCGTGCAAAAACTGCAGGGTTGGGACTTGGGGGACATGTCTCGCGTATATTTACTGCAAGACAATGAGCTGGTGTCGTATCACACACACACGCTGTATAAAACATAATAATACACATACAACAATAGGTACGGTCACAGTATTATCTATATAATATACATATACATATATAATAATACATGACTACAACAACGGGTATATAGACTATATAGACTATTTTGTAGGTATATACACGTGCATATTATATTATATACCTAAACAGCTAGTGTGTCAGGAAAATAATGTGACAGTTTTACATTGAAATTACATTTGAATGCGTCAGATCTTAAGGAGAACACCCTGTAAAGTGTATTAGGGTATAAACATATATATATACAATATAGTGGTGTATTTATGTACATGCATATACTTCATTAGTTCCTATCCTGTAATAAGTACTGTAACATTTGTTACATTCTAAATATTATAAATTATACGCAAACTATACGCTATTCAATTGACCAACACAAAATATACACACTTTTCACCTTTTGATTCTGTCCGAATTATTATTTATTATTAAAACGCACAGTTCGTATTATAAATATTATTAACAGCCGCGTCTCCCACCGTACGAGTATGGTAAAGGTATTAATAATTATCCTATATCATACAAACCAACGGTGTATTTTTATTGATAAAAAAACCTCTTGCACAAGTTCTCAAACCCCCCAGCTGCGAAAAACTTGTTCGCATAAAGAATAGAAATCCTTCCCCGGATAACTAATATCGTAATAAGGTCCGGGTGACCACGTTCCAATACTTACCTACCAATATCTATATGGGCTGTTATATATTATGTGTAATGTGTCTCACGATGAGTCAATTGCTTTACCCCGTAACCAGATACCGGCCGTTTAACCGGCAGAAGATATATACAATTGAGAGAAATATAAATGGCGTACTAAAGTCACGCGTTTTTCGAAAGTGGCGCGTATCCGTCCTTACGTGCTTTACATTTTTTAAGAGCTATTCGTCCATATATATACCTACGTGTACCGGAGTACCTACCTATATAATATATATGTACCTATATGATATATAAATAAATATAACTGTTTCGTTCGGAATCCTGAAAACGGATACACGCACGTATACATAATATACGCACTGCACGCTGTGACGCATTGTGCGGACGAGCCATAAATTCGACTTTGGTTTCCCCACAGACGGGCGTTACTATATGGGTGACGGGACGGCGGGGAATAGGGTGTCGGTGGGTGAGGGGGTCTTCTGATACCGACGGGACCGTACGATATACCTACCTGCCACCGCACGAGTTTATCCCACCATATACCCACTTTGCCCCGAAAACAGGAGACCCCCTCGGCACACACGCAGGCACTGGTCGCGTGAATTATTAATTATAACGATCCCGCAATGCGCGCTCGCTCGCCGGCAACCGAAAATTTGTGTACTTGCGGCCGGCGGCGCCATTAATCGTCAGCGGGTTTAAATTTCATTACGTCGGACTATCTAAATCACCCCGAACTAAGGCGAAATACGACACCTGCACTACTCTAATTTCGGATCCGCCATTTGCTGTATATATATTGCCACCGCGGCAGTTTACATTATGAATATATACCGGCATACCGTCTGCTCTATATATATATGTATATTATATAGATACGAAGGTTGCTTGGTTTACATATATTGTATATATTATTATATACTATAGGTGTAGCCGAAAAATCGATCGAAAGAAGAATTTCTACCTATTGTTATATAGTTGCCCCTTACACGCGCGTATTGTTGGGTCTAAATCGCAGTTCAACGTCTTACACATAATAATAATAATAATAATAATAATATATTCAGCACATATTAGGATATAGTATTATAAATCGTGGTGTCGTGACATTTGCCGTGTTCGTTTGTATTTATCCGATAGGTACACACTAATTTTTAAGAAATTACTCAATTAAAAATAATTATTAATTTATATTCATCCGATCGTCTCGTACATTATGTAGGTACGACTATACGCTCAGTGGAGCGCGCAAAGTAATTGGTCGGAAAGTAAAAATAATAGTGTTATAATACACGGGCAATACCGTATAACATCATAGTGTTATGTTCTTATGGTAATGTAATAATGTGCGCGCATTGATCTCAATTAAAAAAAACATTCATAAACCTGTGTATAAAACGTTATACGCAATACAAGCGGTGTGTAATGAAGAAGTAACAGTCGGAAACGTGTGAAAACCAACACGTACAGGTCTTATTGTTTTTGTGCACATATTATTTATATTATATTACTAGCTGTACGTGTGACTCGATTCCGGTCGTTGTGGAAGCCGCCTCCGGCGCCTTCGAGGTGGTCGAGTGAAAAACGTTTCACCGGAAATTTGAAAAAAAATTGAGTCGTACTGAAAACTGTGACTGTGAGTGTCTAGCGGTCTTTTGTCGTCTGGTATAATACCGTGTCCCGCCGTATGCCCGGTTCTGTTTTGACTGGGTATAAGAAATTAGGAAATAAGAATAATTGTAATCGAACGTCTAGCTATCAATCATCGCCGTATGCAAATCTTTGCGGCATAGGGCATCTGCGTATGGCGGATTGGATGCATGATGTGCGTATGTATAATTGAAGGAAGAAAATAAAGTTTCTAATATAATATATATAATAATGAAAAAATCCGCGCGAAAACACGAAAAGTGATAATGGTAAGAGGGAGATAAGGGAGCGACGTCGCGAATATAGTCGTGGTTGTATAGTGAAAATCGTTCCGCCGGAAATTCAAAAAGAAATTAATTCATATAGCTGCCGCAATTTTGAGTGTCTAGGAAGTCAGTCACCCGGCTTTACTTTGGGCGTACTCTGCCAGGTAGGCAATCCGACTTCGTCGGATAGCGGACGATGTGCAACGGTCGGGTAACACAATGAGGAATGCAATCCGAAAACTGTGACTTTGAGTGTCTTGCGGTCTTTTCTCATCTGGTATAAAACACTAATAGGTGTATGGTTGTGAACAACCTATGCATACCAAGTGAAAAACGTACCATGAAACTAATTAAATGCTCTAAATTACTTATACAGGTACCTGTAGGTGTGGTGTATGAAATTATTATATTGTTCATAAGTACTTATTAAGTACAGTTAAATGCATATATGTGTAGCCTATAAAACATAAATTAAATGTATCATGTTATATTTTGAAGAATATCAAAATACATAAATTAAACGCTGTACTTATTATTGCAATTCTTATAGTAATTTAAGGTATTAGATAAATTAAAATTAAGGTATTAGATAAGGTATTAGATACCTAATAATCAGTACTCACATAATATTATTACAATGAAAATCAATAACGGTGGCACAATTTTTAGTCATA